>JAOQMM010000007.1:7418991-7441435 GCA_027563515.1 Erythroxylum platyclados
GATCTATAATATCTGTAGTGACCTCTTCCTATAATTGAGAGATCTTTCCTATAATTAGGAGATTTGATTGTCCCTTAATTACTCCTAGGACTTGTATATATTCAATAGAACTCCTATGTACAAAACACATATTCAAATAGAATTCTTTTCCTCATTGTTTTCTTCACTAACAAATGGAACAATTCCTTCCAAAAGAGACTCATAAAGACTTTGTCTCAATCGGAAACAATTGTCTTGGGTAACCCTTACAAACGAAATTCTTTTGTAAAAAATAGATGAACCAGAGATAGAGCAGTGAAAGGGTGAGCAAGTGGAACAAAGTGAGCATATTTGGAAAATCTGTTTACAGCCACCATCAAAACTAACTTCCTTGGAACCTTGGGTAATGCTTCAATAAAATCTAACAAAATATCAGCCCATAACTGTTGGGGCACCATAAGAGGCTATAGGAGCCCTATAGGATGTAAGTTCTCCCACTTATTGCATTGACACACCAGACAACTTTGTACAAATTCAGACACTGTTGATTTCATTCATTCCCAAAAGAATCTTTGAGCACCCTCTACAAGGTCTTTTGGAACCCTTCGTGGGTCATATTATGGATGCCTGAGAGGCTAGTTTGCACTAGGGCAGATGTGGGCAGCAAATAGACCTTTTCCTTCAAAAAGATCAAGCCATCTCTCACTTCTCAAACAGCTTCGGCCTCCCCTTTCTCTATGTTGTCCCACAGCTGTTTCAAACTGTCTGAGGCTTCCACTTCTAGCAGAAGGGCATCAAAATTGTTAGGTTGTGGTGTAAAAATAGAAAGAGTTGGCCTTCCTCCTCATTATGTTGGGAAAGTGTATCAGCAGCTAGGTTGAGTCTTTCCGCCTTGTACTCTACCTTGAAAACAAAACCTATAAGTTTACTAATCCAATACTGTTGAGGTGAAGAGGTTAACTTTTGTTCCAACAAAACTTTTAGGTTTTAGTGATCGGTCTTGATGAGGAAATGCTTCCCTTAGAGATATGGTCTCCAATGAGTCATAGCTTTAGTAAGGTCGATAAGCTCTTTTTCGCACCCTGCGACCAATGGCAATCTACCAATTTTCTGCTGGAAAATGCAATTTGGTGGCCTTGTTGTTGTAGGACCGCACCCTAATTCCATTATCAGAATCATCACAGTCCACCACGAATCTTCTTCAAAACTAGGTAACCTTAGAACAAGGGCTTCAGAAAGAGCTTTCTTCAAATTAAAGAAGGCCGAATGGGCCTAATTCCCCCACTAGTATGCATGCTTCTTTAACATGTTAGTCAAAGATGCTACTACTTACCTATATTCTTTCATATATTTCCTATAGTACCCTGCTAACCCAGGAAACCCTTGAGAGCCTCGGCTGATTCTACTACTGGCCAATCAATTATAGCCTTAATCTTACTTACGTTTACCTCCACTCTTTCACCATAAATAACATAACCCAAGTATGACACTTAAGTCTCTCCAAATGTACACTAGGATTTCGTAACACAAAGATGGTGAATTCTTAGCAATTCAAAAACTAAACGCATATGCTGAATATGCTCAATCCAAGTCTTGCTATATATTAAAATGTCATCGAAGAAGACTAGAACAAACTTGCGCAAATAAGGTCAAACATTCATCAAACTTTGAAAAATAGAGGGAGCATTGGTCAACCCAAAGGGCATTACCAAGAATTCAAAATGCTTATGGTGCGTTCTGAAACTTGTCTTCTCTATATCTCGGTGTCCATTCTAGTTTGATGATATCCCGAACGAAGATCTAATTTTGTGAAATACCGTGCTCTATGTAGCTCATCCAACAACTCATCTATTATTAGAATCGAAAAATTTTCCTTCACCATGTGGTTGTTAAGCTCCCTATATGTCAATACAAAACCTCCATGTCCCCTCATGTTTCCTCACTGGTAGTATCGGTGAAGAAAAACGAGATTGACTTGCCCTTATTATTCCTTGTTGTAGCGTGCCTCACATTGCTTTTCTATTTCATCCTGTTGAAGGTGAGGATAATGGTAAGGCCACACTATCAGCTCGAATCCAGGCATTAATGGAATTTTGTGATCATAGTTTTGACTCGACGGTAACCCTGAAGGTTCTACAAACAAATCTGAAAATTCTGCCAATAATTTCTCCATAGCTACAGAGGTCAAATGTTGTCCCTTCATTAATGCTACTCTCGGTTTTGCACTCGAAACCTGCCCCTTCTATTGCATCTTCTTCCCATCTAGCTCAAAACTCATCATTAGAGATGCGAAGGCCTAGAGTATAGGCTTCAATATATGCAGCCATTTAACTCCTAAAACTACATCGAAACCATCCAAGGAATAAATAAAGGTCAATTGTAAAATAATCAAAATCAACTTGTAGAGTTACCGCCTTGCAGATACCCAAACTGGGCATTTTTTCTCCATTGGTCTCCACCACTTACAACTCTGGTCGCTCCATCAATGTAATACCAATTTTTGGTATCACTCCATCCTAGATGAAATTGTGGGTGCTCCTCGAATTAACCAGTACCCACATCAGCCACTCAATTATTAACACTTGCAATTGTATCATTTTTGAGCTCCGAATTCCACTTATAACATGTAACAAAATCTCCGGATGGCCTACCACCTCTTCCTCTTGCTCACTATCTGAGTCTGATACTTCAATGCAAAAAGGCCTCTTGCACTTATATTCCGCTGAGTAGGATTCGTTACAGTTAAGACACAACCCCTTAGTCCTTCTTTCTACCATTTTTGCCCTTAAAAGTAATGCAAAAGAACTTAAAGTTTATAAGAGAAATAAAAGAGGAAAGATTAATCAATCACAAGCTTTAATTTAGTGGGATGAGAATTGGGAATTGAATTGACATCAAAGATAAAGATTGAAATCCAAGTTGTATTTGGATTCCTTATTAGATAGGAAGTGGCAATATTATGTTATTCTTATTTACATATGTTATCCTAGTTGTATAGGATTTATAGAATTTCCATTATAATAGGATTTAAATTAGAAATCTTTTTCCTACTAGAATAAGGATTCTAAGAACTCTCTATATATGTACTTAGCCTTTTATTAATAGGAAGCAATTTGGAATTTTTCTACAACTTTGAGTTTTCAACTAGAAGGTGTAATGCTTTCTCCTAAGAGTGATTCTTAGACCCCAGGAGTGATTCCTAATTTCCTACTATCTATTCTTTGTTTTCTTCACAAAATTTTAGCAACCCTAACCTAAATTCCAACCCTCTTAAACCTACATTCTAGCCATCTCAAACTTATATTCCAGTCATATTAAACCTGAAATCCTAAACCTAAATTTCCAGCAATCAAGCCTTAAAATTTAGCCATATAAACTTTGAAAATTCTACATTCTTAGGATATGCGAGGACTCTGTTTGGTGTGATGTCATTCCTATAAAAGTATCCAACATGTTACTTGGGTGGCCATGGCTTTATGATCGAGATGTGCAGCTTTTCAGAAAATCTAACACTTATCATTTTATATTTTATGAAAAGACGATAGTTTTGAAGCCTATGAAGGTAGATAAGATAGAAGAGGGGGCTGAAAAGATAGAACATACTGCCTGTTGACATGAGGCAATGTTTTTCTTTGGAGGTGAACGTAGACTCACATGGATTCTAAATCAATTTCAGTGGAAATATCTTACCTTGTTTTTCTTTAGAGGTGAACATAGACTTCACATGGATTCTAAATCAATTTCAGTGGAAATATCTTACCTTATAGTTTGTTTAGCTTCTTTTTCCCTTGCCATCATCTTAATTAAATATTAGGGTTAGCATGCTACATAAAGTAGTGATTACTTACAATGTAACATGTTTACTTTTTTTCAGATGTTCCAGTCCCCTTTGCTTGTGTCATATTAGTCTGCATCTTCATGCTGCAGCACTATGGAACCCATAACATTGGGTTTGCATTGGCTCCAGTCGTCATTACATGGCTTATAGTTGTTGGCGGAGTGGGTCTATATAATGTATTTCATTGGAATCCTGAAATCCTCTCAGCTATCTCCCCAGTGCACATGTTTAGATTCATTAAAATTTTTGATTATAAGAGCTTGAGATCATTAGGTAGCATTCTCCTCTGTGTGGCAGGTAAGTCATCATGGACCTTGTTGCTTTTACCTCAACCTCGGAATATGTTGGTTCTGTATGTTAATGATCCTGAAATCTCCAGTTTATGTAGTTGCTAATATTTTTAACCTGTTACTTCACTCATTTTCCCTCCTACAGGATCAGAGGCAATGTTTGCTGATCTAGGTCATTTCTCCAAGAAGTCAATCAAGGTATTGAACCAGATACTTCTGTTATTGTGTTACAAGCTATATTGGAAGAAGTAAAATCATTCTGTCTATGGTGTTACTATGCAGTTTTCATTTGTTTGCTTGATATACCCAATTCTAGTTTTATGCTATGCTGGTCAAGCAGCATTTATCTCCAAAAATTTAAATGCAGAAGATTTTAATGACCTCAGCACATCTGTACCAAGTAAGTTGTATATTTCTTTCCCTTTTTGATGCTTGGCCAACTTGAAAGCAAACCTCTAATTGGGGAAGCATGATATATCCAGAACATGTTCGACATATATTCGTAGTCCTATCACTGCTCGCTTCAGCTGTAGGAAGCCAAGCAACAATAACAGCTAGCTTCTCCATAATAAACCAGTGCCTTGCACTTGGCTGTTTTCCTAGAGTCAAAGTTATTCATACTTCGGATAAGCGACAGGGACAGGTTTATATTCCAGATGTCAACTGGTTACTAATGCTGCTTAGCCTAACTGTAACTATTGGTTTTCATGACACACAGAGAATTGCAAAAGCCGCAGGTATGGCATTTAATCAACATCTTGTTCTTTCCTTTCTATTTCTAGATATTCCTTAGCTTCTCCATCTTTGAAATAACAATGCAATTGTGGTCAAACTCAAAATAAGCAGCCTAACAGATTTTGAACGAGTGATAATATGGTGGTAGTTAGTAGTCTATGGGCAACGGGGATTCATTGGGCCATCTGCCCCATGGTGAAATTCAAATAATTCATTTGGTTTCCCACACTGATCCTAATGATGGGATAGAAGCAAAGGAACTTTTCTCATACTTTTGAGTATATTCTCTAATTCATCTAACTTATTCTGCTTACATCTTATACAGGTTTGGCAATTGTTTCTGGTATGTTGGTGACAACTTGCCTGATGTCACTTGTAATTGTTTTCTTCTGGAAGAAGAGTTTATTTTCAGCTGGATGTTTCTTATTGTTCTTTGGTTTTATTGAGGGGATGTATCTATCAGCATGTATGCTGAGTTTTCATAAAGGGGCTTGGTATCTAGCTCTCCTGCTAGCATTGTTACTGGCTATCATGCTTGCTTGGAATTACGGAACTAGGAAGAAATATGAGTTTGATTTGCAAAACAAGGTGCCTGCAGAATGGCTTACAGGTCTCAGAGTGGGCCTCGGAGTTTCTAGAGTACCTGGAATTGGCTTCATCTATACGGATATAGCAACAGGAATCCCAGCGTTTTTCTCACATTTTATAACAAACCTTCCTGCATTTCATGAAGTGCTGATTTTTGTGTCATTAAAGTCCTTATCAGTGCCTCATGTGCCCTCAAGTGAGCGGTATCTTGTTGGCAGGGTGGGTGCCAGAGAGGACAAGATTTACAGATGCATTGTGAGATATGGTTTTTGTGACCAAGTTAGGGACACAGATGACTTTGAGGAGCAGATCATCCACTCGATCGGAGAATTCATTACATTGGAAGAGAATGACACAGAGTCCCAGATTTCCCTTGAAGGAAGAATGATGTTTATTCCAAAATCATCACTGAAGGGAAATGCTTTAATTCCTTCACATGATTCACAGTCCACGTTATCAGTACCAACAGTGAATAACGATGAAATTGAGGTCAACTCAGCTTCTGAGTTGGTTGAAAGAACTGTACAAGTCAGGAGTAAAAAGGTAAGATTTATGCTACCTGAAATTAGCCGTCAAATGCCTGCACTTGTTAGGGAGGAGCTGCAAGAACTGGTCGATGCCAGGGAGAGTGGTGCAGCATATTTTTTGGGCCAATCCCATTTAGCAGTTCGTGATAGCAGAAACATTTTCAAGAAGTTCCTGATTTTGATTTATGTTTTCCTTGATAGAAATTGCAGAGAACCTCCTGTGGCACTTAACATCCCCCATGCCGCACTTTTGGAGGTTGGTACAGTTTATACTATATAAACTGCATATATTGTAGCAACAAATACTTGTAAAAAAATTACAGCTATCAGCTGCAGCTTGGAGTATGGAATCACCTGTTAACTTATTTATATTGCTTCAATAAGCACTGCTCAATTACTATCATACAATTTGAGCTAAAACACATAGCCTATTCTGTAAATTGGTCAACCTTCAATCTTCAGACTCACCGGTAGTAACATATAATCTCTCCTGGAAAAGCCAATTTGCTGTAGGCTGCAGAACTAGTTTTTTTTTTTTTTGTTTGGAAAAAGTAAAATCTTGTAAATATATTATAAACAAAGTTAATAAGTTACAAAAGATCACACTTTGGAGAATGTTCATGTTAAAATTGCCATATTGTTTCCGAAATAATTTTGAACATTTTTGCGAGAAGAAATCAAAGACGCTCTTTATATGAAAATTTACTAAAGTTCACCAGGAAGTGGAAAACAAAAATTGATATGAAAATCTTTAGTACTTGCGATACTATATTTGGTTGAGAGGAGATCATCCGTGCCAGAAACTCACCTTCTATCCTGTATCAGAGGATCTTATCCACTAATTTTTTGTGTTTCACAACATTCGGTAAATAAGATCCTCTGACACAGGGTAAGAATTGAGTTCTTGGCACCAAGAATCTCATTTGTATTTGGTGTAGTAGTGAAATCATGTCCTTCTTGGACGAGTTTTCTTTTTTTGGATGTATAATCCAAAATTCTGAATTTAAACTTAAATCTTCCGTGTCTTGTTATTTGGAATTAACAATATATTAATCTTTAACATATTTCGAACAAACAAGATTAGTCATTTTTAAATTAGAAGTCGTAGCAAATTGTAGTGTTGATTTCATTATGATACATTTGAAGGCATCTTCTCCTCATGTAGCGTTTGGGACGGGGAAAAAGATGTAATGGTTGATAAAATATTTTCTTTTTCGAAAACTGAAAGAATTAAGAGGTCTCCAAAAGGAGTTACAAAGAGTTATAATCTCTATGAACAATTGGAATATCATAGAGCACTAGCAATTCTGACATAAAGCTAGTTGATACAGCACATCTGAAGAACCAAGTTGTCCTTTACATTTTGGTAGCTATGTATAGCTAATTGCCGCAGTGACATCATAATTATTCCCAGGATACTCCTTTTGTGGCTTCAGTCCAGTTTCCAGGTTAACTTGGTGGCAGCAAGAAGAAGTAATCTCCTTAGAATTGCCACGACTGTAACTATGACTTCTATTAGATGAGAAATAATCAGTCTAGTCTCCAGCGTGCAGCCATTGAAGGGATTAATAAACTGGTGTCAAACTTTTATTAATCTTTTAATGAAATTAATGAATTATTGTGTTGAGAGAATAAAAATGCGAGAACTTTTACGAAAACCTCTGATACGCTTGTGTACAGTTTTTGCTTTACATTACTAAATTTTAATTGGATTATCAATTTGTTTTTATAAGTTTCTTGCAATAGTTATTTTTCATTGTCTCCTCTTTGTCTTGTATGGCATTACTGGTTTATATTTACCTTAACCTGTTAAGTATCTTCAGAATTAAAGCACATACTAATGACAAGCTTAATTACATTACATGTATCTAATTCTACCACCTAAATGTGGGAGTCTGATTAAAGATTTTCAATAATGTGTTATCTTGAGATTATGGAGAGACAAGAAATGGTTATGGTGATATAGTAAGATTGCAAAAATATAAAAATTTAGCCTAAAATAGATATCCAAATTTATGCATTAAACACTGGAATATCTAAAATTTGAGGTTTTAAAGTAGAGGGTACCACTTAACTTGCTAATGTGGTATATAAAAATACCACCACAATATACAAAAGTACAACTCTACTATACAAAAAAAACTATCATACTATAAAAAATACCACCATGTTATATGAAAAATACTACCATATTATACCCAAAAAAAACTACAATTGCATAAAAAATATATTTAGTCAATACTGTAAATACCGCCAATTATATTGCAAATGATACAATTTTATAAAAAATTACCATCATACTAAAAAAAAATACATAACACTAACCTATACAAAAAGTATTACTATTATGTTCAAAAAAATACCTGTTAATACTGTAAATACTACCTGTTGATATTGAAAATACTATAACCCTTCACCACCTTATGCAGAATATAATACTACTTTTTTTAAAAAGAAGCCAGTGTTCTATTAAAAAATACTGTCAAAAATTTATATAAAATAATTTTAGTTAATACTGCAAATGCCATTAGTTCATATTAAAAATATTATAACCTTATGTGAAAAACACCACCACTCTATAAAAAATACCACTATTCTTTGAAAAAATATCAATACTCTAAAAAAATATTAACAATTTTATTTGAAAATATTTACACTTAACATTGTAAATACTATTATTTATATTACAAATATTAAAACCATATACAATAGTACCGATCATTTTTTAAAAATATACCACCACTTTTATGCAAAAAATACTTGTACTTAATATTTTAAATATTATCAGTTCATAATACAATACCATAATCTTATACAAAAAATACAACCATTGTAGCTTATGTGGAACCCATTAATCTAAAACTTTAAAATTTAGGGAATTAAACCCCTAAATCCTCATAATCAGAAATGAAATTTGGTCAAATTGTCCATGTTATTTCTTCGCCAATTCCTCTTGCAATTTCTCTCATGCAATGTTCTTAATAGTATATACATTAAATCCATGGAAATATCATTAACTTACAAAATAGATAATAATCTTTATTGTTAGAGGTTCCCTAAATTTAGTTAATCTCAAAATAGATGATAATCTTTATTATTAGAGGTTCCCTAAATTTAGTTAATCTCAAAATAGATGATAATCTTTATTATTAGAGGTTCCCTAAATTTAGTTAATCTAAGTCTTTATCTAACGAGTAAGGTGGTATTAAGGGTGTCAAGCTTCACACTTTTTTGCCTATATCCAAACATTTTAGACTTAGAATACATTATTGACATCTAATATTTAAGGAAAAAAAGATAAATACATTATTGACATCTAATATTGGAGAGAAAAAAAAGATAATGACTTAACTTCATTGTGAGCTATATTTATGATGATGAGAAAGAATGTGAAGGAGGAAATAAGAAGAAAACAATATAGATTAAATAACTTTGTTTTAATTCTTTTAGTTATACATCTAATGTATTTGTTAATTATGGATAACCACATTATAAGCCTTTAACCTAACCAAATGTCTCACCCAAGCCTTAAAGCTAGTGGAGCATTTGTGATTGTTAATGGTTGTGGATGCACAACAACATAAGTGTGAAGATGTGCATATATGTGGGTTAGTTATAAATGATGGAATGCCATTTTATCTCTTATCAATGAATTCCATGATGGATGTAGTTTCTTTCAATTTTTATGGAAAAAAAGAAAGAAAAAGAAAAAATATTTATTAAATAAAATCATCAAAGAGGAAATTCATTTGTTTTGCAAATTCATTCATATTAATCTTTCCTCCTAAAGTTGTATGGAATGGGTCGTTTGATTTTGATGCAAATGAGAGAGATTTATTCTGAAGGGTCACTCCTCATGGCAGCAATGTATAGTTTATCATCAATTTTTGTGATTGATTCCTTTTAATTCCTTATACTTCACGTGGTTTATAATGTGAAGGCTTGAATTTAATCTGTAAAACATAGTTATTTGCATTCATCATAGCTGATGGTACCCAGCTTTGAGTGAATGTTAATTTTTCCGTGTGATATTCCATTGAGTGTTTCTCTTGCTTCATTAGCTTTGATGGCTTTTATACTACATTATCTACATACATGTCACCTTAACCTTTTCATATTACAACCTTAAAAAGTCCTTTGATTTATGATTATGTATATGAATCCTAGTGGTGGAGAACTGAAATGATAGTTAAAGTTATGGAACGTCTTAATCATGAATGGTGTTTAAGATAGATCTATCTTATTAAATACATTTTTCAAAGTCTACCCGTAGATTGCTCGGTTTCTGAAGGTAAAGGTTATTGATTGATCATGAGTAAAGGCATTTAATGTTTAGTTCTTGGCATAGTTTTGAAAGTTATTCCTCTTTTCTCATGATTATATCTATTCTTAGGAAATATGGAAAATAAAGAAGCATTTTGCTTTGTGATTTTGATTTGTTGTTTTGCCAGAGGACAGTCAAAAGCTAAGTGTGAAGAAACTCGATGTGTGCTTGATTGATTATATATTCACTCCTTAATACTTAGTGATTAATGTTAAGAAATGCTTAAGATACTCATTTTGATTCATATTTGGTTTTAGGTACAAGTTAGAAGCGCATGAACTAAAATAGCCTAAAAGCATGTCCTTGGAGTCATCCTCTTGATGTTCAAACTTATTTGTCTTTGTAGAAAAAGAAGGAGATGAATTAGGTGAATATGGGAAAAGAAAATAAAAGAAAAGAAGTTCCAGTAACCTACAGGATCGTGCATGTACTTACGTAACTCTCTAGAAATGTGTAGGAACATTTCAACAACCCTTGCAACATATAAGGCCATATAAGTACATACACGATCGTGTATGTGTAAAAATACAAGTTTTAGGTAAATGTTACATAAATAGTTCGACACACGCTTGGGTATCAATCTGTATATATCCCATAATCCTAATTGTTGCTATAAATAGACATTCCAGTAGCCAAAGAAGGTATGGATCATTTTTCGAGCACGAAAGTGGGTAAAATACTTACCTCTTTGAGATCCATAGAGACCTAGCCTTCTTCCTTCCGATTCGAAAAGGAAATCAAAGCCAAAGAACACATTTGGGCATCTCTTCATCTTGTATTGTTGATTCTCTCTTTATAAATTGTTATGTTATTCTTTGCTTATTGTTTTAGTTATTTATGTAATAATGATTTAAACTCTTTCAATAGATCATTCTGTATTTGAACCCATTGCCTGAATCTAAAATACAATACGTAATAGTTGTATCTTTGATTCATTTGTGGTAAACTAATAGTTGTGAATAATTAGGAATAACATAACATAGGTTAAATGACTTGAGCTTGTGTGGTTATTACCTAAATTAATCTATTTTCCTAGTTCATAATACAGTTGTCATGTTAAATATGGAGAGCTTATTTTAGGTTAGTTGATAACTAGATTTAATTAAAGAACTTATTTTGATTAGATATAACCTAAGGGAAAATAGGGGTTAACAAAGCTTGTTGTTAACCTACGATTAATAGTTTCTAAGAGAGGTACGAGAATAATAAGATTATTAAGTATGCTTAATTATGTATAGGCTAAGATTGAACTGAGAACCGGATTCTAAAATCATTCATCAATCTCCTCACTTTTATATTGTTTAATTTGAATTACTTTCATTAGTGCAATTTTACTTCATTTTGTTTATTGATTCCAACCAAACCCCTCTCCCCCTTGATATCCTAAACATTGATTCTTTTATTACAAAAGATACACATACATTCTCTGTGGATATGATCCCTACTCACCACTACTTTAAATTTAATGAGCAGAGTTAGGTTTTATTTTCTAGTGTGTTCGACGCTCATCAAGAATTTTGTGACTTTTTTTGAAAGGTCTGATCCTAACACTAGAGGATTTATAAAAGTATACCTTTAGCATCTCGTGCCACTTCTAATATCTAAATCATGGTTGACTCATATATAAGTTCTCTTAAATTATTCATATGTAAATTAATATTAAATCTAGTTATTAGCTTTAGTTAAATCTACTTGAAGAAAATTTAAACATGTTTTAAAGAAATAAATCAAACATTTTTTTGGAAAGCAGAGATAATTCATTTCCGATAAATAAACAAACAGGAAGTACAAAAAACAAATAGTGAAAATGTTTAGAAAAGCACAACTGACTCAAGTCTCCATCTAAAAGGAACTGCTAGTTTAATCTAAGGTAGAAAGAATTCTAGATGAAATCTTTATGTTCCAATCAACTTTAATATGTTAGGACGATCACTAATTTTCTTCTCTATCAAAAATGACTTCAAAATCTAGGATTATTCTACCTCATGATAGCTAACCTTAGGATTATAATAAAACTAAATTAGAAAAGAATGATAAAAGATCTTTAAAAATTAATATTCCCCTTTTACTTTACATGTTTTATCCTCTTTAGACATGGTATAGGACACAATTGTGTCCTATGCTTTATATTATTTTAGCTTTTTTTTTCTAGAGAAGGACATAGGCTCGAACATGCCAGTGTCCTAGGCCATATATCTTTTTTATAACTTTTCTCTAAAGTAATATAGGTTGAGACATGGTTATATTTTTGGTTGTATTGCCCTTTGGATATTTTCTCCACTAAACAGTCTCTGTTTTGGTCATATATATGACTGTTTCGTTATCTCCAGGTGGTCCAAAAGGGACATAGGCTAACAGATGATCATGTGTTAGGCTATATTCAGTCAAAAAAATTATGTTTTTTACAATTTTTTATTTTCTCCCTAATATTTGACAAATATCATCCTAAAACATCTTCTCTATTACCTAAGATTATGTAAATCGAGTAAATTAACGTAATTTAAACATAACAATAAAGTAAAATAATAGTGAAATATAAGCATGTTTTATGTACATCATAGGCCTCTTTAATTGATCTTAAGTATGTAGGCCTGTAGAAAATAACTACTTAAATGTCAAAGGTGTTATTGTTAAAGAGAATTTGATGCTTAAGTTAGTGACAGGTGAAAGGTGCAAAATATGTCTCTAGTTGATCTTATTAATAATAGTATGAGAATATATGTTGGGATGTCTCCCTTATATAGACAATCATTTTTGAAGTGTAGCTAGACTCTAACTATTCTTAGTAAAGTTAGATCCGACTTGTTCACCAAAAAAAAGTTAGATCCGACTTCTACAGGGTGGCTAATTTGGCCTATAATTAGGACTCTACTTCCTAGTATGAATGAATCTTATTTTAATTAAACTTACTCTTTTCGTTGAATCTCTTATGTTAACTAAAGCTTGGATGCCTGAACAAAAGTGTTAGATTGTACTGAATAAATCATACCCACTTTATACTCTATGGGGTGTATCAATATGTTTAAAACCAATCTCTTAAGAATTTATGTCAACTTTAGATGCTAAAAGTTATAATTGTCTTATGATGAAAGTGAGCATTATTATAGTAGAACATTAGAAGAACTAGTTTGAATTATATCCTTCTTTAATTACATTAGCATTACATTATAATTGTAAAATAAAATATTCAAGACTTTGTAGATTTCTAAATTTTCATATATTATGTCACAAATAGCGGTTGAAACAAGTGTGTGTATATATATATATATATATATATATAAAGTTTAGAATGGTCCACCAATAATTTTAATTCCATTCAGGTTTTAAAAAATCACATACTTGAAAATAGTTAAATAGGAATTTATTAAATTTTTATAGGCTTATAAATTCTTTTATCTTTCCTCACTTTTTTATTTAAGATTTAGTACTCACCTTCACCTTCCACGTGAGATATCAAAATCTCCTATTCTTAAATCTTTAATATTCTCATAAAATACCAATCTGCAATCAAGAATCTTTCCTCCTTTTGAATGTGGAACTAGTTCATTTCTATATTCCTTCAGCTAGAAACTCACTTCACACCCTTGTCATCCTTAGGTGTTGTAGGCCCACTAAATTTTCATTCGTCACCGACCCAACATCACACTAACAGAGTCCACTTTAATACTATTTATAAAACCCTAAGTTTAAATTGACTTAAGAGCATTTTTAATTTAGATTTAAGAAAACTACATGCCTAAAAATAATTAGTAAGTTAACTAATAAATTTTTTAAATATTGTAAACTTTTGATCTCTTCTCCCCTTTTTGATATGAGAATAACATGTATTTCTCATATAGGATGTCATTATATATGTCTATATACATATATATTAATTTTCATTTCTCTAATTTTATGTTTTTTCTTAAATTTTATATTACTTTTATTAGAAAAACAGAATTGCAATATCTTATAGCCACAATAAGAGGTAGTTACAATTGCAACACGTCTAATTAAAAAAGAGTTACATTCAAAACAAATATTGTTCATAGTGATAACAAGTCATAATTTAAACTCTACTTATAATCAAAATCAAAATTCAATTTTGTGATTCTTCTTGTTACTTATATTCAATATTTAATTTTAATTCATAAACATAGTCATATCATTTAGATTGTCATAAAAAAAAATGAAAGTGATGGAAAGTGTTACACCCCTAAGTCCTAGATCGCAGAATTGTGCAGGCATTTACAAGCCTTGAACAATGTTCGAAAAGCGGAACCAGGGAACAAGGCAAAGACTTGTGAGAAGACAAGGAAGAAAGGGGCAATGTTAAGAGTTGGCATGCGTTGGTGCACATTGGCGGAAATCTTCAACGACATGTAGATTCGAATATGAAACCAACAAAAGGCTTGAGACGGACCTCGAGTGGAAGGTTAGCTAGATTACATGCATGACGGGAATATGCAAGAGTTTCAAGGTAACATAGCGAGTTGGATCAAGCATGGTGCGAGTTTTGGTAGAGTTTTGAACCTTGTACGAGCTGACTTGGCTAAGGCTGGGTTCTTGAAGGACTAAGGACTTAATGTGTGCTCAAGTGGATGGACTATGGTTAATGGAGTTGGCATGGGTAAGCATTGGATGGACCAGTGTGTTATTGGCTTGGATGACTCATCATCAATGGATAGAGATTAGGGAGCTCTTGGATGATGTGGCAGATAAGATCACAATGGATAAACATTAGTTCTAACGGATAAAGATCACGTAGAAGGATCTTCTGAAGATAGTGGACATCGTTGTGGGTAAGGATAGATCATTCCTAGTTAATGTAATCTTTTATCTTGTTATTGTGATGTAGCTTAATATTATTAAAGAGAGTCCTAATTGGATGGGGATGTCATATATTGGTTAGATTGATGTAATCTGATAAGGATAAGATATGATAAGATCATGATCTTAGCTAGTAGAATTCTGTTAGGATTCTAACTTTGTAATCTAGAGGTGCCTATAAATAACTCATTTGAGCCTTGTTCTTCACAATCAAGAGGAGAGTGTTGTGAGATACAAAGAGATTGGGAGAGCATTCCTTTGTATACTTTGACGGAAGTAATAAAGGTTGGTGTTTGTCATATCTCTTTCTTGTTCCTATTGTTGCCATGATTAGTTAGTTCTTTCGTAGTTTCTTACAAGGGTGTGAGAGTGAAACACTGCGAGGGTCATGAAGCGTTTGACAAAAAGTGTGTTAGTCGACAATCACGGGATAAGGCTGAATCTTGCTTTAACGGGCCTAAGTGAGATTGTTGTTCAAAGTGGTTGATGCATCTTGTGGGACAAGTTCATGCTTGAAGGAAAACTTTTGTAACAACTAATATCAGAGCCTAAGTTTGAGATGGTGGGAGGCAATATTTAACAGAGTGTGTCAACCGAGTGGAGGCACTCATTAGGCAAATTCATGAAGGAGATGAAGAGGTGATGTCTTACAATACTTGATTCGAGATGTTGGAAGCGCCAATCCAACAGTTGCAGCATCAAATCGCGGAGTTGATGAAGGTATAGGAGGATTCTAGATTTGAGATCACGATCCTAAGGCTTGCCATTGCAACGCAGGATGTTGGACCTGCTGAAAGCAATTTAGTGAAGGTGCGAGAACCACAAGTTTTCGATGGCAAGCGGGATGCCAAGGCGCTTGAAAATTTCTTGTGGGACATGGAGTAGTACTTTGCAGCGGCAAAGGTTTGCAACTCGAAGAAGGTGTCAATCAAGGCAATGTATTTAGTGAAGGATGCAAAGTTGTGGTGGAGAACAAGAACCTACAACGACATCAGTATGGGTAGACCTCCCATTGACCCATTGACACTTGGGAGAAGATGAAGAAGGAGCTAACGGATCAAATCCTCCCCAACAACACTTCATGGCTGGCGAGGAAAGCTTTGAAGAGGTTGAAACAAGATAACTCGGTGTGGGAGTATGTGAGGAAATTCACATCTTTGATGTTGGATTTGCAGAACATGTCAGAGGAGGACAAGTTGTTCAACTTCATAAGTGGCTTGCAAGGTTGGGCACAAGTGGAGCTTTGGAGGCAAAACGTGAAGGACTTCCTAAGCGTGATAGTAGCTGCAGATACCTTGGTGGATCTCCAAATGCCACCACCAATTCGAACTAGCTATGAGGGCAAGAAGAATGGTGGGATGCGGAATGGCTCAGAGAAAGGCAAGGAGAAGGTGGGTGAATCTTTTCAAGGTAAGAAACAATCAAAACAAGATATTGCTTGTTTCATTTGTGAGGGTCGCATTTTGCTCAAGAATGCCCAAGACGGAAGGCAGGTGAGGAGCAAGTAAATACCATGGTTGCGAAAGATCAAGGCAAAGGAGAGGAGGACTCAACAGAAAAAGCCTGGGCACAATAGGCCTTGTGAAGGAGCGTTTGAACAAAATCAAGGAGAAACCCGATGGAGAGGGAACATGGTATGTGAGAGATGTGTCAATGACAAAGGAGTCTTCAAGGAAACCACATTCGAAGGAGCATCCACAGATTATTTCGATGAGGGCATTGATTTCTTCTAATGGGGTGGTTTGTTAGACCCCTAAGTCCTAGATCGCGGAATCATGCGGGCATTGGCAAGCCTTGAACAACGTTCAACAAATGGAACCATGGAACAAGGCAAAGACTTGCGAGGAGGCAAGGAGGTAAGGGCAATGTTAAGCGTTGGCATGCATTGGTGCACATTGGCGAAAATCTTCGACGAGATGCTAGATTCGGATATGAAACCAACAAAAGGCTTGAGACGGACCTCGAGTGGAAGGTTTGCTGGATCACAAGCATAATGGGAATATGCGAGAGTTTCAAGGTGATTTAGCGAGTTGGATCAAGCATGGTGCAATTTTTGGTAGAGTTTCGAACCTTGTATGAGCTGACTTGGCTAAGGCTGGGTTCCTAAAGGATTAAGGATTTAGTGTGTGCTCAAGTGGACAGATCATGGCTAATGGAGTTGGCATGGGTAAGCATTAGATGGACTAGTTTGCTATTGGCTTGGATGACTCATCATCAACGGATAGAGATCAGGGAGATCTTGGATGATGTGGCGGATAAGATCACGGAGGATAAACATCAACTCCAAAGGATAAAGATCACGAGGGAGAATCTTTTGAAAATAATGGACATCTTTATGGATAAGGATAGATCATTCATAATTAATGTAATCTTTTATCTTGTTACTATGATGTAGCTTAATTCTATTAGATAGAGTCCTAATTGGATGGGGATATCATCTATTGGTTAGATTGATATAATCTGATAAGGATAAGATAGGATAAGACCGTTATCTTATTTAGTAAAGCTCTATTAGGATTCTAACTTAGTCATCTAGAGGTGCCTATAAATAGCTCATTTGAGTCTTGTTCTTCACAATCAAGAGTAGAGTGCTGTGAGACACAGAGAGATTAAGAAAGCATTCCTTTTTATACTTTGAGGAAAGTAATAAAGGTTAGCCTTTGTTGTATCTCTTTCTTGTTCTTATTGTTACCATGATTAGTTAGCTCTTTTGTAGTTTCTTACAAGGGTGTAAAGTGAAACACTGCGAGGATCGTGAAACGTTTGAGAACGAGTGGGTTAGTTGACAATTACAGGACAAAGGCTAAATCTTGATTTAACGGACCTAAGTGAGATTATCGTGCAAAGGGGTTGGTGCATCTTGTGAAACAAGTTCGTGCTTGAAGGAAAACCTTTGTAATAGAAAGGAAGACTTTATGCTTTTAATATTTATTTTTAATTTATACACAAAGGCATATCACCTAGATTGTAAGAAGAAAATAGGAAAGTGATGAAAAGAAAGGGTGTTACTTTCAGGTCGTAGTTGTTCTACAATCTTGCTCGCATTTTTTTTTTTGAATATAAATCCTACTCCAACTATCAGAAAGTTGTAGCTTACTCTTCTTGATGTATCCTTATTTGGTAATACATATATATATATATAAGAAGCAAATCTAAATAAAAGACTCAACATCTTTTCTTTAAACCTTTTATGAACTCGAAAATATATGTCAAAAAGATTCTTTGTATCCTTAAGGAAAACCAATCATTTCATTTCCCATAAGAATCAACCATCGAAATAATGAACTCCTTTCACCAGTTATTTCACACAACTGCTTGATATAATATGCTATATATATATATGGAGTGAGCGTAAGTGTTGGATTTAATATACTGAAAATCCAAGCCCAATAGCTGCAACTTACAATGAACAATATCATGCACCATAGAGATGTATGCTTGGACCAAAAAGGAAACCAAACCAACTTGAACTGTACAAATTTTGCACTAATTCAGAATATATGATTATCCTATTTTGATGGTGATACAACCGTTGATGAGGGCACTATGCCGTTGCCTTATTTAGAGCTAACCATTGCTATCTTGTCTGGATGGAATGAAATTTGCTTTCATCATTAAAAAATTGTCATTGAGATGATGCTCTTTTAAAAAGAAATATATGATATTAACAAGCAAAAATCAAGAAAATCAGAGTATCAAATTCCCCAGAAAAACAGAGACCTAAGGTTCGTATAAACTTGAGAATAAGAATAAAAGTAAAAGTACCTACATGTGTACGTCTATTAGCAACAGGAAGCAAACTTATTACATTAAATTCAGTCATATATTTGCAACGTTCTGAATTCAAAGTAAAGTGGAAGAAGCTGACTATTGACATAACACGGGTAGAAAATTCCATTTATGTAAATCATATGAGAGAAAGGGATTGGCATAGTTTGTCATTAGTTAGACACCATGCTTTCAGTTTCCTGCACGAAACCATCACCTGTCCAGTCTTTGTCAGATTGCAAACCTTTTTTAACAGCTTTCCTTACTTTAATCGCTTCTTGCTGGCGTCGTACCAGATCCATATGGGTTGTAAAATATTCCAATGACACCCTGGTAGACCAGTCAAAGAAATTTGAGATGCAAAAAATCACAGAAATCTGTAAGCCTATCTAGTTGGTGACGTCTAAATCTTTCCAAAATAATGCATACCCTCTGAAATCCTCTATTGATGAAAAGTTGTGCATTTTCATGAAATCCTTCAGTTCAGAGCAGAGTTTCTTCACCAGGCCATACCCATGCATCATAACCCCTGTGCATACCTACGATAAACAGTTGATCAAATCTCTGCCCATGATGTAGGTACGAAATAAAAGTAAGAGCAAAATGAGATTCTTGAAAATTACATAACTGCATTAGTCTATAGAGCAATTTCAGATATCGAAAAGGCTACAGAAGCAGAAGTTCCAAATTTCCAAACTACAACAAGTATGCAGGAAACTTCTGTGACTGTCAGAAACACACAACAGGCATCAAGTTGTAAGGCAAGAATATAAATGCATGCTGATATTTTCCATGAGTTCAGAAATGAGACATCTAATGTCTTTCCCTTTTCCTCCACTAACAATGAAAAAAGAAGAAGACAGATCACATTGAGTTATGACGTCAGAAACACATTTTTCTAATGAAAGCAAATCCAAATAGCTTGTGTATTGCATAACCAAGAAAAGGTTCGAGCTAGTACTCAAATTCATTGGTACATATGTACACCTACTTCAGTCTTTGATTGGGCTTTTCATGACAAGTCAAATTTCAAAGATGTACAGAAACAAGCTTGAGGCAAAACTAAAGCAATAAGATTCCCTGCACTGGTTGATTCCAGAACAATATTCCCTCAGTTTATGCATTTACTTCTTAAAATGGTATATCTAAAACATACAAAAGAAAACTGTTGACAGTTACCTGAACTGTGCTTGCTCCTAGAAGAATGAATTCAGCAGCATCAGCACCAGTCTCAACCCCTCCAATACCAGAGAGAGAGTACTGATCATTAAACTCCAACTTCATCATTTTGGCAATACTCATTACCTTTCCAAGTGCAATAGGATGTACTGCTTTGGAAGAATAACCTCCAGGAGTTGAGTATCTAACAATAAAAACTTAAACTCAGAAACTTCATGCAAGAATGGAATATTTAGTGGTATTCTGTGATTTCTTAATATAAAAGTACGAACCCTTCAACACAAGGCTCTGGCCGTAAGGTTTTCAGATTGACTCCCATAACACTCATGATGGTGTTGATAGCAGATACCCCTTCACATCCAGATTTTAGTGCCACCCTAGCTGGCTATACAGCAAAGGAATCTGAAATTACTCATCAGTTGAACCAGAATCCTAGTCTAAAAGTGCATATGGAGGAAAATGAAGAAAAATTGTGATGGTTTAAGACAAAATAGTGTAACTAGTCTTATTCTTGTCGAGATTCTTTGTAAGTTGAAGTCTTCTCTAAGAAAACATAAGTGAAGGGTGCCAAGGTTGGCACTTCATTTCTATTTGGAAATTGATTAGAAAAAAAAAGAACACAGAAATAACGTCATTCCATTTTGAGATTGAAAATAGTAAATTGTAAACTGAAACGACCCAATAGATTTAAGAATGATCACCAACAGACACTATTCTGATCATTTTCTCTAAACAGACAAGTCTGTTATAAGAACTGATACCCAGTTCTACATCACTAATAAATACTCATCATCTTTATTTAGGTACAGATAAACTAAGTCCATCATATTTTACTTTCCTTAATCCGACATGCCTAAAACATAAAGCATTTCCATTGTTATTATTCCTTGGGAGTATTTAATTCTTTCAATATTCTCTCTGAATATTTAGTTTTATCCATATCAACATACGTGCTGTACCTTTTTACACTCTTAAGATATAAAAGGCGACTGACCTGCGTGATGTCTGTGATGTTAGGAGTCATTTTAGCCCAAACAGGGACAGTAGCCTTTGCATTTATCCAGCCACAGACCTCTTCCAACAATCCGCAATCTTGTCCAACAGCAGCACCCATTTTACGTTCAGGCATTCCATGAGGACATGAGAAATTGATTTCAATTGCATCCTGTGAGGCAATGTTTCAGAAACTCTAATCAATGAAAACAAACAATAAAAGTTGAGAGTCCAGGATTAGCTTAAGCTCACAATTCCAGTTTGCTCAACTCGATCGATAAGCTCCTCCCAAGCAGTCTTGTCATACTCCTCCATGATGGAGGCAATAAGAATTCTATCAGGGTAATCTTCTTTCAATTGTTTAAACTCTTTCAACATTGTTTCAAGAGGACGATCACTTATGAGTTCAATATTCTCCCACCCAATAATCTGCCCTTTTGCCGATCCATTCTCACCTACTCGTAGCTTAGCATATCGTGGGGTCACGTTAACAACTTTCGCCGCATCTAGTGACACCTAGCATAGCAAATTTAAATGAAAACACAACTTTCTTTGACACAAAACAATTACAACAGAGAAAGTAATGCGATGAATAGGCTCACGATCATAAAAAGCAAAAAGATTTTGGCATGACTCACCGTTTTGGCAATGACACCACCCCAACCCTCATCGAAAGCTCGCTTCATAACTGTATAGTTGGTGCCCGGTGGACCCGACCCAATCACGAATGGATTAGGCATATGTAACCCATTAACGGTGACACTCAAATCAGGCTCTCTGCCTGTCTCCACCGCAGCCACGACCCTCGTGAACCCAACACCGTTTCTGCAGACGCGAGGTCTCAGACAGGGCCGATTCCTCAAACCGAACTCAGCCACCGAGTTCGAACCTGAAATCCGAGTCAAATTAAAAGAAGCCATGATTGGTGAGTGCTCTTAACAGTCAAAACTATTTCTTCTGAATTGTGAGATTCCGATGGATGATTATAATGTTTGAGAATGAATGAATATGAGTTACGCAACAAAAGTTGTGATTCAGACGGAATCTTTTGCGTTGTCTAGCATTTGTTTACAAGAGTGGAGATTTTGACCTGTAGCGCGGATATAGTAATACAGGGAACATACATGTGAAATGCGCTGTGCTGCTGAGCCCAATAATTGTAATTAAATTAATTTATAGAAAGAAATTATTAGGTGCAATCGATAAGATGAATATGAATATCATGATGCTTCGTTAGGGTTGGCAAAAAGGGCCCGGCCCATCTCGGCCTACGTTTGGCCCGAGTTGGCAGGTCATTGGCGGCTCGTGACTCGCCTTTATTGTCAAAACGACGTCGTGAAGTTTCCCTTTATTGCAGCGTAAATGGTAAGAATCTGCAAGTCAAAAACTTCTAAGATTAGGAAGATGGTGGAGA
>JAOQMM010000007.1:7456537-7470900 GCA_027563515.1 Erythroxylum platyclados
TAAAACCTAGTTTTCATGTTCTTATGATTATATGTTTATGCATGCTTGAGATTCTGGCTTCTAGAATTGATTTTGGTGTCGGAATTTGATTATGTTACTTCCGCTGCATCCATGCATGAATGATGCATGTTCCATATTTTTTCCAATAGAATCAACCAAGAAAACAACGATAATTGGAATTTAAATCTCCCTTGGACTTCTTATGTAATTATGATTTTTACTAATCGATTTAATCTAATGTCTATTGAGTCATGGAAGTTCCTCAGTTATGCTAATATCTTTCTCAAGACTATTAACACCTAATCTAGGTTGATTAATTGAAATCTCTTTCTAATTAAAACCCCTAGAATTGCATTGATTGATTTATAAATTATTTGGTTTAACCCTAATATGAAAGGCTTATGTTGACCCATTTCTATGTTTGCATGCAATTTTTTTCAATTACGCTAGATCTTTTCAAACATTGGATTTCTCAATCTCAATTGCATGAAATCATACATAAAACAACATGCCAGTAATATTAATTCAAGGATAATTAAGAACACATAATTAAATCTCAATGAAACAACATAATAGATTAAATTAAAATAAATTCACTACAAGATCCATCTCTGGGTTCATCTAATCCATATAATAAAAGTAATTTAACTCATATTCATAAAGAAAAGAAGCACCAATACTAAAGAAAAAGCTGAAAATCAATTATGATATGATTGTTATCCCTAAAATCTCTAAAAAAATTCATTATAGATTAATGAAAATTTTCTTTAAAGGGTTTCCTTAATTGTTTCTTATGCTTATGGTTCTTCAAGGGTTTTTACTTATTTTTAGAAAGCCTTCTCTATCTGTTATCGCTCAATCTTAAATTTTAAAATTTGAAATTCAAATTTTGGAAGATACACGAGCATCAAAACGAGTATGTTGATGGTCGTGTTCTTCAAAGAGACATCCAATTCCTTTCAAAGCTAACAAGTGTATAGACATGGGCGTGTACCATTAACATGGCCTTTTTACTACTTAACATAGTCATGTTCCTAGTTGACACGGATGTGCTCCCAGGAAACACAAGCATGTTCTGCAAGAAATACTCAACATGCCTCCAAACACTCTTAACACAATCATATACACTATCATACATTCCACGATTCAATCAAAACATCTCCAAATTGCTCTAAACTTGTTGGAATTCATTCCTTTTGCTCTAAGTGACTGAATTAGACCTATAAACAAAATATGAACAACTTAAATATCAAAATAAATAAAAATATTCAGATAAACAAGCAAAATGCATTAAATATGAGACTAAAAATATGCAAAAAAATTACCACTTCTAAACTTCTCACATTTAGGCATTTACTTAAACAAATAAAAATTTAAATATATCAACTCTTCTTAATATCCACCTCTCCTTCATCTCAACTTATATATTCACACTTCAAATGTCATGCCTCAAGAATAAAATAAAAATACAATTATAATTAAACAATCATAGTGATCGGGGAAAGTTTTAATCTTATAAACCCTCAATATTCTGCAAGCGCACAGTTCGTAGTGTAGTATTAAAGGTATCGATCCCACAAGGAAGGAGATTAATCTAATCCTAAAATCTAAGGCCAGAAAACTATAAAATTGAAAATAAAAGATGCAACAGAAATTAATTATGATAATTGAGTTCAACCAATCAAATTAGAAATTAAACACAAAATTATTAATAAGTGAGCAATATGCAATCACAATAGAAATCAACTAAGGAATTTACCAATTTATGTGAAAGGAGATTTTACTTATCATTAATGCTAACCTAGCCGATTATGTGTCAATGGAGTGTCAGTTCTAGACTATTTTAGGGTTGATTACTCTCTTTTAAGTTATAACCATTAAACCCTAAATTATAAACCTTAATTAGATAATGAAATTTGCAATCTCTCAATTCACAAATTATCCAAAACCCTAATTAGATCTAAAGTACTCTAATAAACTATCAGAACATCACACCAGATCTCTCTCTGCACAATTACCAATATGATTTATCACAGTTTCTATTAAATCACCTAACTCTCATTAACCCAATTTAATCGTTTTCCATTCAGTTCACCCTCTCAGTTTATTATCGAATTATGCAAGAATGCAATCAAATCATAACATTCATCCAATAAACACAATCAACTAAATTATCATTAAATCAAAATAAAATCCCAAAGGAGAGTTTAGAACATCATTAATATTCCAAATCCTATCATCATACTTTTCCTATCTCAATTATATACATAAATAAAATTGAAACAAAAAGGAAATAATGACTTAGAAGGGACGATGGAAGGCAGCAATGTCGAGAAACCTCTTAATCTGGGAAGCACATCGAGTTAGCTTCGTCTTCCTCTTCTTCCTCTTCCTTCTTCTTCTTTCTCTCTCTTGATATTCTCTCTTTAAGGTTTCAAGTGTGGCTGATGCAAAAGTTCCTTTTTGCTCCTCTTAATATTTTTTAAATAGTCTTTTATGTTTTGGGTAACCCTAGGGTCTTTTCGAGGTCCAAAAAGTCTCTCAAATCATGAGCTTCGTAAGTGACTGCACGTCTGCCCGACGCAGGCCACAATCGTGGCCCACATCTGAACCTTCTGTCACAATCGTGGGCCACTATTTCGGCCCGAATGTCTTCCGAAACTCCTCCGTTCTTCGATATTCACCATGAAACACTAGCAAACATATCAAGGTACCTCAAAAATATAATATTTTCACTCAAAAGCTTGTACTAATTCATAAAACACTTAAAACACAAATAATTAACAAACTAACACAATTCTAACCTAAATACATACTAAATGATCAAATTAACAGCTAAACACATATCAAACAAGCCAAAACCACTAATGATATTTTGATAACCCTTTAAGTGTTATAGAATTTAACACCTTGATAAAAAAATCTACTTAATTCACTCAAATTATTAAATTTGATATAACATAAGTTTGTTACAACATTGGTTTATGTAAAGGTAGACTAATGTGCTATATTGGTTAACCAATATACCTACTAGTTAATCGATGTTCCAACAACTAAAGAATATAGTGCATATAATCCATATTGGTCGATTAGTGCTCTGCATATAGCCATTATAGTGGCTAGTTCTTGCCTTTAAAGACTAGGAAGGGTCGCAAAACATTATAAATAGGTGTTTTTCATTGTTTTTATCATCAAGAAGAATTTACGTGTATTTTACACATATTTCTAAGTATTTTCCAATCGTTTGGGCATCATTATCTTACATTTGTTTGAGTGAGCATTTTTGGAGTTATCAAGTGAATAAGTGAGATAGTTTTGAGTTTTAATCCTTTGTTGTGGTGTCGGAAATTGTACTTTGGAGTGTTACAAGTGGGATTAAGGCTCCTCATCAACTTCGAAGAAGATTGTAAAAAGGTTCCTTTTTATCGAAAAATATTATACAAAGGTTATTCTACATCTTGAAAGAAGAATTATAGTGGAATTTTGAAAAGAGTCTTAGGAGTGGACGTAGCCAAGAGTTATTTGTTGAACCCCTATAAATCATTTTGCATTTTCTCTTCTCTATCCTCTTTAATTATTATTTCATTTTTGATTAATTTATATTAAGTAATTCCTTTATCCATATTTATATGGATTGATGTTAATTGAGTAAATTGGTCAGAAAAATTGTTGAATTTTATAAACACCCAACTCAACCCCTCTTGGGTGCCATTAAGGACTAATAAGTGGTATCAGAACAGGTTTATAAGGCTAGCATTTCTAACAAAATCTTACAGAAAAGAAAATAATGAGATATTTAAGAGCATCATCATCATCATTCAAACAAGAGGGATAAAGCATTAGTAAACCACCTTGATATAATTGCAATGATTACCTTTATTGGAAAACTAGGATGAGTTTCTTCTTAATGGCTGAAAGTGTATACATATGGGAAATAGATCAAATGGTCCCTTTATTATTATGAAATATGTAGATAATAAAAAAAGGTAACTAAATTAAAGGAAGAATGGGAACCTCAAGATAAAAGATTAGTTTCATTGAATAATAGGGTTATACACATCCTTTTTTTGTACATTAGGAAGAAATGAATTCAATAAAGTCTCTTTGTGTGAAACAAATCATGAAATTTGGCATACTTTACAATTTATACACGAGAACTAATCAAGTAAATGAGAGCAAACCAAGCATTACTAACATATCAGTATGAATGAATCTTATTTTAATTGGAACAATAATGTCTTTTAACTCATACATAGTTATAGGGATTTACACGATCCCTCATATGGTTGTGTACATGTCTCACGTAGGCATTTCCTTCCAAAGCAACTTCAATTTTTTAGTTTTCTACCTCGATTCTACCCAAATTCTTTTCCTTTTAATCCAAGAAGGAAATTAAGTGTAGTATAAATGAATTAAGTTCCAAAATAAAAAATCAAATAAACAATTAAAAAGAAATAAACAAGGGCTCAAAAATATAGTTTATTAAGCGTTTATCAATTTATAATGATAAACTAAACTAAATACCAGCCACTTTAATTCATCATAATAATATTGCACAATAATCAAATAGAATATCAATATCAAGAAATACCTAAACTAGATTTTCCCCTAACTTTATCTTGTATGCTTATTCAATTATAGTAATTCTATCATTTGGACTAGCAAGATTTCCTAGTGTAATGATATGTCAAATCTCAATGTATAGCCACTTATTCCTAAATAGAATAATTGATATCTATATATGATTAACTTCTCATAATGTACAAGTTCTTTAAAACTCTATATAAGGCTACCCCATTATAGGAACAATCATAAAAGTTTATCTCTAAGTCTCTATCCTTAATATATCTGCTAAAGACAATTATATTTAGATTCTCTAAACTATGTCTATATATAAATCAAGTCAGAATTAAGCTCTCACTTATAAATTGTTATCATTAAAAATAACTCTATAAATCTTAAACATAGAAACCTTTACAGAAATTTAAATCAAAATATATAAAAATCCATTGGAGTTTTATTTAATCTAGATATAAAAGTATTTAGTCATGAGTCATTCTTACAAATAGAAAAATTGTTGAAAGGAAGAAAAAGCCCCTTTTGAGGTATCCCTTGATGAAATCTCATTTTGAGGTATCCCTTGATGAAATATCTATTCTTTGTTGGTGATCACTTCTCTGGAAAGGCTTATAATCTCTCTCTATTGAAAATGACCATTAGATGTTTAATTTAGCTCTCCTTGGTTATGTGGCCACTAACAAAAACTACAATTTAGAATGAAAGAAAAGCAAACAAGATTTCAAAACCCCAATTCATGTCACCTTTTATAATTTCTTTCCAATATAGATATGGTTTTGAAAATGATTGTGGCCTAGGTCATGTATTTTTGAACTTTTTTAAAACATGTACTCAGGCTAAGACATAGTCGTGTCTTAGACTATATATTTATCAAACAATTTCTCTCTGCCACATGGTCTTTATTTAGCCCATGTATCATATCGTGTCTTCATCTCTAAGTGGTCTGAGAGGAATACGTGCTAGCACATGGCTATATGTCAGACCATGTTTAGCCAAAATTGGTGTTTTTTTCATATTTTTCTTGGAAATATCCTTTATTCTTAGCTATGTCATTCCTTAAAAAACTTCTTCCATAATTACCTAAAATAAGAAATAAAATCAATTACACCAAGGTAATTTGGAAAGCAACAGAGCAAATACTAAAGAATATTTATGCATATTTCATTCATATCATAATGTCACGTCCTTTTAGTTAATGTGATAATTCATGATGGCTTAAAGTAAGATATTAAGTATTAAATCAATGCTTAACTTATAGTCCATGCCAAAACCTAATTGAATTAAATTTTCAATATAGTCAATCATTAATATAATGTACTAAAAGTTCATACATTTTTATCCTATATTGTACACCAAACAACTACATGAGATGCAAAATGATATTAATATTATTCATGCTTTCATGCTATCTCTAAAGCTCAATAGGCATACTAACTAACATCACATATGTGGCTTATTCATTATCATTAATATGACATTGATATCTCTCCAAAACCTCATCGGTTACATTAACATCAGGCTCAAGTGGAATTGCAATGTCAAGAACATACTACTACTTTTCTTTCTAAAGAATAATTCTCAAATTGTGTAACTACTCTACAAATTAGGTCCAATAAGCTTGCTAGCATTTATGATTCTCCTTAGGAAAAAGTTGCCTCTCATTTTATTTAATAACTAAAAAAGAACACATAAAAGAGAGTTATGCTGCAAAAACCAAATAAAATAAAGACTTTAAAAAATATTTAGTTACTTTTACCATTTTAAACAAATTAATAACCATCTTCATTAATTCAAGAAATTATCAAAATTTTCTTGTAAGATATGATCCTGGTTAATTTAGTTGACCTTTAGTTTGCTCAACAAACTAATCAAATTAAATAAGATAGATAATTTACCTATCAATCATATCTCATATAACTCCTTGACTAGTTAAGTAATAACTCCTTAAAACATATCATATTCATTATTCTTAATCATGCCCGTAATTTTACATGATCATAAGTTTGCTCCTCCAAATTATATAAAATTAGTTAAGTAAGACTCATTAATTTAAGATAGAAACATATTTGAGTTCAAATGTATCTTGAGTTTGCTCAACAAGCCTTCCAATAAATAGAACTATAGTTTTATATATAAATAATGGAAAAGAGCAATCAAGTTTGGCTTTACAAAAAAATCATGTTTGACTACTAAACATTTAATTTAGAGATTCTAAAATTTAAAATTTTAGGTCTTATTATAAATAATAGAATCTCATCACATAAATTATATTTGACATAATCCAATTATGAAAAATAATCCTTTCAAATTTTTCTTGATTTTAATTAATTTGATAATTAACTTAATATAATAAATTTAACTCTTTAAAAATTAATTAAATTCCACAAGAATTATCAATAAAATTTTAGCCCTTTTGAAAATAATTTTAAACTAATTAGAAAATTAATTTTCTAAATTTTTTAAAGATTAAACTAATATAATATTAACTTTATTAAAAATAATTTAATAAAATTAGGACTTTAAAACAAATAGGGAGGTTGTACATTTCACATGTCTCCCTTAAAATGCCGAGTGTTGCCTACACCAAATGCATCTCACACATCTTCTATTTGTGACACCCTCAATTTCCCTATTCAGGGTGTGTGCTTCACGAATTTTTTACCTTTTGCTCACCATCATAAAAAATAGATTTTATTGTTCTATTAATTTCTCATTTTGATGAAACTATAATTAAGGACAATTTAGGGATAATATATAAATACAAATTGAATCTCATAATGATTATCCTATCATAATTTTAATTGTATAGTAATGAAACTATAATTAAGGACAATTTAGGGATAATATATAAATACAAATTGAATCTCATAATTATTATCCTATCATAATTTTAATTGAATAGTAATTATTTCAAAAATTTTACCTTTAGTACTAAAACATCAAATATAATTATCAAAATATATAAAGATAAAAAATATCTTTATTAATTAAAATAATATTGCAATACATAAAATTGCAACCAACCAATTGGCTGCAAAGACATAATAAAATAGCATTGTCAACTTTTGTTAAGTTGCCACTTGAATTGCTTATATGTTAATACAGAGGCTAGAAGTTGGTTCAAATATTTGTATGTATACATAAGTCTCATAAATTAGTTTTGCACAAGTTTACTATGTTTTTTTTATTTCATATCATTGGAAATTTTATTTTCCATCATGAATTTTAACCATGTTTCCCTTAAATGATATAATTTGATTAATTTCAATAATTTAAAACTAAATTAGCACTAAATACAAACATAGAAATAGAAAGAAAGACTCTCTCTCTCTCTCTCTCTATATATATATATGTATATATATGAATTATGTGTCATCTAAAACGAGTTATGTAAGAATATGTACAATTTGAAGTACTAAATTAGTGATAAAAAATTGAACATGAATTTGGTCTCTTGGATAATAATTCATGATCCACTTGAAACTACCTTTTGTTTGGCCCAAGATACTGGGGTGAGATTGGAGAATGTGCATTAAATCGTGTGTCCTATTATTTTACTTGTATGCCTTATCAAGTCATTAGACACGCTTTGTTATTTATTTACCTAAACCTCAATCCAAGAATTTAAGAAAAAGAAATACAAATACAAATAAGCGTTACTTTTAAAAAGAAAAATAAAGAAGGAACGTGTTGGTATTGAATTTATCGGAACTTAGCCCTGAGTAGAGACATCAATAGGTTGAGTCAGGCCGAGTTAGGAGCTAGACTCATGGACTTGATGGCCTGTAGCTCGACCCAATTTTAGATATTTTTAAAAAATTAAAAATAACTTTACTTTTTATATTTCGGTCGAGCTATAGGCTAGGTCGAACTGACCCGCATTAAGTCAGTAACTTAATTAGACTGAATAATTTTAACCATTAACTTACTCGAAGTTTGGTCAATTTAAATTAAAATTAGACCGAACTAAAATTGACATTCTTAATTTCGAATTAATCGCATCACAAATGGCATTCAAATACTAGATTTGACTTCTAGAAGTTAATAATACTTAAATGGAATGTAAGTCTCGAACCTTTTTCTTTTTTTAATTTTATACTGAATTATTGTTGAATGTTTCAACGCGATCCTGTGAACGCGTGTAAGTATACGCCACGTCTTTTGCACGAGTGTCGGTCGCGTTCGGTCCATGTTCAACGTCTATTATCTGAACGCGAAGACTCAGACAGCCAAACATATGGGCTTAGGTCTTGTTCTTCCTTAGTGGTCGGTGAAAGATTTAGCCCTGCAACAACCACGCCCAAGGAACAAATTTGGGGTTTGACATTTGAGCCTTACGTTCAGAGCAGAAAAGGTGGACGCTATTACAATATAAATAATTGTTATGTTGAATATAAAAAGTTGTTGTGTTGAATATAGAAAGTAAGTACAGCGGTCATAGATATTATGAACTACAATTCTATACTGCGTATGTATGATAAATATAGCATGAAATTTTAAAGTGTTCCATGTCAAGTACTTCCCATGTACAAACTACTATAATTTTCACTATCAACTCTTCCTTCAATTATACATCGATTAATGTATCAAATATAGATTTGAGATGTGAGAATTGAATAGGAATATGAATAGCCATATTCCTACCGCGATTCATATTTTTCTCGACAATTACCCTTTTACGTTTTCCATTTGAGATGGAGTCTGAGGCTCTCAGCATACTTCAGTGCATGCATGTATGTAGATTTCAATAAAAATAGGGCGAGGGACAAGTAAAAGGTGAAAGCAAATTTGGTTTCTAGTAGCAAAGTAACACTGAAATAAAGTTAACTTTTAGATACGGAAAAAAAAGTAGCTATAACGTCACTTATAGTTATTTGCTACATTTATTTTCTTTGCTCAAAATATCGTCAAATCTCCTTAGCTAAAAACTATAAGTGACATTTTCAAAAATTATAGACAGAAACTATTAGCTAAAGCATTAATAAAACGTAGCTAAAAATCGAATTTTTAGGCAACAAATGACCGACAACAAAATATAACGTAGCCAATAATTTTTTGCTACATTTTAATTTTCGTAGCTAAATACTATTAACTGCGTTTTCTATAATGTAGCTAAATATTATCAGCTACGTTTTCTATAACGTAGCTAAAAATTTTTAGCTATGTTTTTAAAAACGCAGCCAAATATTTTTAGCTACGTTTTTAGAAACGTAGTCAAATATTTTTAGTTACATTTTTACTATTTTGTGGAAGTATAGATCTGACCTGCCAAATGATATTATGTTTTAAGATCTATCTAAATATAATTAATTTTTATCTTGTATGATGAAATGTTACTTTGATGTGTTTATAAGCACTTAGACAACCACTAAATAAAATTTACATTTTCTTCAAGAATATTCCTTAATAATCTAAGTAAGCTTTCATGGTTGGTTGACAAAGCTTTCATGATTATTCTTCTCGAAGTTCTAAGTTAATAACTCAATAGTAGTAAATAATTAATAACACAAGTAAAATCGTTTCATTGAATAACACAATCTAGCATCTATCTAGACTAAACATAAAATAATGAATCCGCTCATATTCGATCAAAGAGAAAAAGATGACCAAGCCTTGTTGTGAGTACCAATTCAAAGTTCACAAAAGATTCCAAGATACTGTGACATGAGACTCGGTAGATAAGGTAAAGAAATTCTCTATGTCTAGATCCCCAAAAAGGCTCCTTGTACATTCAAAGGCATCACTTGAAACAAACAAAAATCTTCCCCTAGCAGTTAGTTAATTGATAGCAGATAGTTTCATTGGATGAAGAAACCCTTGAAAATTTAATCCATTGCTACCCTCTTCCAAGCCCAACAACTGCTTGGCTTTAACTAAACTAGCATACATTAATCCATTTCCCATACGTAGTATGGAACATTGAATTAAATGAACCCCATGTACCATGTGTTTCACCTAAGGAACAAAGAGTATAAAACAATCACCTTATATTCTTCACAATTCTTTGAAAAATTAAATCCCAAAAACTAAATAAGCTAACTCAAATAATATAAGAAACCCAAATTCGAACACATATACGCCTGACTAAATGACTCCATCATCATCACAACGAACAGACAGTTTTTACAATCAATTAGTCTTTCAAAACTACAAATTTCCCTAATCATGTATGGACCATCAGAACATCACCACTGCCTCCATTTTCATCTACGTTCTCTAAAAGATTCGAGCAAACTTTACACAATACATAGTATATGCAATCACACATTCATTCAATAGCTTCTTAATAGAAAATGAGATATAGAGAAAAGAGAGAGAGAGTTGAGTCAAATGAGACTAAAAACCTTAAAGAAGAAGGTCAACCATTGAAGGCAAGTGGTGATTAAACTTTAGTGAATAGATTTATTATGCATGGAGAGGATTCTGTCAGATACCTCCCATTGAAACTCATTTCTGGCATTAGAAAATATCTACCATGTCGACATTTCACAATGAGTTTATGTTAATGGTTTGATTATGAAAATCCAACAAAAACAAAAAAAAAACATGTCATATATATAAAGCACAAACATCAAAACACATTAGAGAGAAGTTGTAGGTATTGTTACAATAGGTAGACAATGGGATGTGGGTTTTCTATTGCATTGTAATGAAATGGGTATGAATCTACAAATCAAGAAATTGAAGGAAAGTTGGAATGAAGCACACTTGTAGTAAACATGCTTTAACATATGCAACTATGAGTAATATATTATTAGACTATTTGGCTCTTTCAAGCGAAAGACCAAAGCGAGCTGGTCTCACTTGGCAATGGAAGTTGGAATAGCTATCTACTTCAGCAATTTAATCTCAGTTGTACCTTGGTTCGTCCAAATTAGAAAATGGTAACAAAGATAATGACTATTGATTGCTTTAACCTTTGACAATTTTCAAAGGAGTCCTGCACATCAAAGAAGTAAATTGTAGTGAAGACCAGGAAAATATAATTTGATAGATGCAATTGTTAAAATTAAGATGAATTGGTTATAAAATCTAAATTCTGATGCCACACTTACCCAAATGGGCTTTGTTTGACTGATAGCAATTAAATGTTGAAATGTAAATTCAGAAGACATTACGGTAAATTTCTTTGCTAACTAAATATATCAGTTTATTGAACCAAAATCCTTGATGAACAATATTATGAAATCTTGATGGTAACAAAGGAAATTGAGAATAGGAGATGGATACAAGGTTTAACATGAAGGTAAATAGTTTATCTTGACCAGGAATGCATTTGCTATCTCCTAATTAAACCATTTTTGTTAGAAGAAAAGAGATGATCAATTAGCTAAAAGTAAACATGTGCTTTCTTTTCGTATTTAACGTAAGCCAAAGAGTAATTTTTTTCACATCTCTCTTTTCTTACCCATGGTTTTTTCATGAATCAATGTTCATTTCAATAATGTATCCATCCTTTCACGAGATTTATGAATGGACTTGAAATAGATACTCAACCTTTACAAAGTAAACTTTTTGAAAAGAAATTAATGAAACAAAGAGATGGTAGACATCTCACTTCTATTGTTGCATTTGGAGGAATTTGTTAGACTCCTTTACTTCCATATGCTAGTTCAAGAGGAATTATTAGTAAACATTGCAAGACAATTAAATAAGTTCAAATTAATTAAAGCTTTACCATTGTATTTTAGATGATACAAAAGATGCTATCAAAGGGAGAAGGAAAATATACTTGCATTATAGAAACTTTGCCCGCAAACAAATAACTAAAAGAATATGAATAAACATATTACAATTGCTCTTAAAAGTTGCTAGAGAATAAACAACGACTAGTACTAGAGATCTTTAGGTTGTTGGAGTAGTTTTGACTTAAAAGCACCCCAATTTCAATTATACAATGATGTGAATTCAATGTAGTAGCATGATATTTGTAGTAGGAAAAAGTGAAATAGTCTTTGAATGCAGAAAATAAAATGTGCAGTGAACTGAGATTATTATAGATCTTTAAACTAGCAAATGATGCAAATTCCCAAAATAACTATACAATTAACATACAAGCTAAACATAGGAAATAAGTAGTCGTAATTTTCCACCATGATATTTGTTCAAGTACACAAACATGCACAGCTTGTATTATAAAACTATTAATTGAATAAGATTAAAAATCAACGCAACATTGCATTACTCATTGAACAAGCACAACTCAAACAAAATCAACAGAACGAAGTTATGCGGCGTCATTTCTAACTTCACAACATTAATTACAAATACTTACATAGTTCATGATACACAAGATTTCCAACGTCATTGGAAACTACTATAGCTTCATGGTCTAAAAACCTAGAGGCCAAAGTAAGCAGCATGATAAAGAAATTATATAAAAGGATTTTTAAAACTGACTTAAGTGCAAACAAAAATGATATCTATTTCTTTTTAAACCTTACAACATTATGATTTTAACTTCAATAAGAACAAAATTATACTCTGTCAATAGCTAACGCAAGATACAAACAACAACTACACATAATATATGAGACATTATATAGCATAAGAGAGATCAAGGTAGCTCAAATGGGCAAATAGCAATCCAAAAATCAAGTTACACAGAATAATAAGGATTTTATATGACATACTTAGAAACAGACGAAGACAAATGATGACAGACGAGGGAGCTGCTGGGCAAAACACACTGCTGGAGAAGATAGACGACGAAGCTACTGGAAGACAAAGAAAGACAAAAAGATGTTGCTAGAAGATAAAGAAAGACAAAAATAGATGAGGGAGCTGTTGGAGAAAACAAACAAGAAACTGCTGGAAAATAAATGAGAGGAGTATTTTTAGGTTATCAAAACGACCTCATTTTTATTATTATTCCTTTTTTACTATGAAAATATTTTAATAGTAAAATCTTTTTAACTACAAAATTCATTTTGCAGTTGATAGTTAAGGACCTGTGTGTTTTAGCTACGAGAAAATAGTTAAAAAACGTCATGAAACATTATTAGCTACGAAAAATATTTCGTAGCTAAAAGTATTAATAGTTAAAAAATGTTGCCAAATGTTTTTAACTAGGAATATAAAGTGTATCCTACTCTAAGCGCAGCTAATATTTTTAATGTGAGAGGTATCCTACATTCTTTTTGGCTACAAAATGAAATTTGTAGCTAAAAGTTAGCCTTTGGCTACAATTTTGTTCGTAGCCAATTTTGTAGTTTGTTGTAGTGTGAAGAATAGTTGAATGCTAATTAAGGAAAGAACTAACGCATTTTCAATTTTGTGCATGACCATGCATATAAGGAAACATGGCAAATCAAATACCAACTACACACTACTCTTGAAACCCAACCACAAAAAAACACAAATAAATGTGCATCAAATACAACTCCTTGAACAAAATTTGAGGATTAAGAATGGTTTTATTAAAAGCTTAATTACATTCTTCTCTCCATATATATTGCGGAATGTAGAGTTAAATTACTCTTTAATGTATATAAACAAGAAGTAGGAGTCCTTTTTTGCATTTTTTTTTTACTCAGCAAATTTTTTTTTTATCATCTCAACTTTGATTTTATTGTTGAATCATACTCTTATAATAGCTAACATCTACAAGAAAAGTTTTTTACTCATTGTTTTTTTATTAAAATGGTTGGATTATGGACGGGGCTATAATGTGAACTCTGACAATAGCTAATATTAAAATTGTTGGATTGCTATCTTGAGGCACCAAGTCAGTTGACCACAACTAAGGGTAGATTATCCCATTCTTTCATATCAGATTTTGTTGC
>JAOQMM010000007.1:7495807-7506289 GCA_027563515.1 Erythroxylum platyclados
GTTCTGAGAATCATGACAAACATATGGTAAGGAAGGAACCTGGAGACCGGCGCGAGAAGAGCGAGAGATGGGTTTCTTCTTGTCTTTTTCTATGTCTTTGGTTTGAGCAGGGGATTTGCCCATAATCAAACCCTTCGCTCCTTTGCCCGACATAGCTGGGAAGGATGGAATAGTTGTGTTCTTTGGGTCTGGAGACTTTGAGGCTTCAACTTTCAAGAGATCACGGCAAGACGGAGAATGTATTGAAGAGGATGAAATAAATTGAGAAATTTTTATCAGCAAAAAGATAGCTGCTTTCTTTGTCATAAAATAAAGCTGCTTTCTTTGTCATCTTCATGAATGTTGTCTCAAAATGTTCCAAGTTCATCAAATAGCTAATGGCTCTCCAAAGAGGACTGAATTAAGTTAATGATTTTAAAATATTAAATAATCAAATTTATAATTTAAAACTTAAAAATAATACAATAATTAATATTTAACATTGTTAAATTATAAATAACAACTTTAATAATATTAACTTATTCTAATTCTTTATAAATTAAAAAGTTTAAAATTTTAAGCATTTAATTGATATATTAAATGAATATAATTATTTTGGTATTGCTATATTTCCACGACCCTTCTTCCATAATTTTACAAGTATACGATCGCATTATAAGACAATTTATCAACACAATTAATTTCAAAATTAATAATATCAGGTTAAAAACTCCCCTAATTAACAATAGTATTACACACATTTTCAAATTGTTTTTAATTAAAATCAAATTTGAACTTTAATGTACTAATCACTATAAAAATTAATAAAACACCTTACTTTGTCATCGTTGAACTTAAACTTTGCGCTTCAATAGCTCTATAAAAACATAAAAATAAAATTCCTGATTCTTGGGCTCTATGGTGCAAAAAATATGCATAATAAATGATGAATTGATATTTTTTATGTTTGAGTTTTGAATTTTAAAGGAAAGATTTGGTATTTGGAAGGTCGAAATTAGTATATATAATCAAAATTTGGTCGAAAATTTAAGCTTAAATGAGGAAGAAAAAAAGGAGGGTTAGGATTTTGGGTTGTAAAATCTCAGCTTTGCCTTTTATACTATTAGGGGCAAGAAAATAGGAATGGCAATGAGGCAGCCTATGTGTCAGCCTCGCCAATTTTTTAAAATAATTTTTTAAAAATTAAAAGTTGAAAACAACGTTTTTTTAACTGGGCAGTTGAAGCTCAAGCCTAGACCGACTCGACACTCAATTATTCTAAGCAAAACGACAAAACACCTGAATCTGGGCTTATGGGCCAACTCATTATTATCCGTACAAGAAAAGATTGGTGTAAATGATATGTGCTTAAATGTTGACGCATTTAATCTATTACACTTACGGATTAATGCCTTAAAATGCTTAGGATACTCACTTTAGCTTATATTTGATTTTAGATATATTCGGAAATGAAGGAGCTAAAGTGACTCGAAAGCATACTTATTAAGCCATCTTCTCAACATTTATACCTTATTGTCTTCATGGAGCAAGAAGAACAAGAAGATTACCAGAAGAGGAGACAAAATAGAGCATAAAAATGGAGAGTGAGCATTGCCTCATGGCTGTAACAATTACAATGTTACAACCATCGTCTCAAATTAAAATGTTACAGCCATGAGACCACGGTTATAACATAAAACACCACTCACCAACGCTAGTTAAATGGATAGCTATCCATTTAACCTAGCTGCCACATTTTAAACAAGCTTGGGAAGATACAAAGAAGTGGGGGTTGTGACGACAAAGTGGGGTGGGGGTTGAGAGAGGAATGAAACAGCAGTAAAGGACCCTCCATAGAAGCCATTCATCATCTGTTCTATTGAGTTTTCAAGAAGGAACAAATATATAGCAGCTGGAGACATGCCATTCATCAGCCGTTCTTCTTGGATATGGAATGTGTGTGGTGATGACTGGGACCGAAAACAAAAAAGCAGAACCTAAACAACCATTCTTCTTGGATAAGGAATATGTTGTGACTACTAGAAGTGAGCAACCAAGAATGATTTTCTTTTTAACTATGGTAAGTATCTTATATTATAAAGTGAATGATTTCTCCTTGGTTAAGCTTCTTTTAATTCCTTATTTTTTGATACTCATGACCATTTTAGTAAGATCCTTTAAATACAAGTAATGAAGTCCATCATTTATAAAATATTCAATATAATTAGGAGAAGCTTTTTAGTACTAGAAAGCAATGAATATACGACATCTTTAATTCTAAAAATTAAAACTAAGCTATGCCTTATAGACGAATATGTGTACCTAATTGATTATAAATTTACATCATAACATTTACTGATTAATGCTATGGAATGCTTAAGATACTCATTTTGGTTCATATTTAGGTTTAGGTACAAGTTGAAAGCATAAGAGCTAAAATGAGTTAAAAGCACATTCTTTGAGTCATCCTCTTGATGTTCAAACTCATTTGTCTTTGTGGAATAAGAATGAGATAGGTTAGGGTGAAGATGGGATAAGAAAATGAAGAATTCAGCATGAACTGCAAGATACATAGCCGTATATCAACTTGCATGGCTATGTAAAAATTCAAAAGTGGCATTATTGTGATGCGTGGTTGGATTCACCAGAAACATAATTTTTCATATAAATAGACATATGAACAGACAAAGAAGGAATGAATCATTTTTGGAACACGAAAGGTGGCAGAACATTGATTTCTTTAAGATCTATGGAGGGATAATCCTTTTTTCGTCCAGTTTGAAGGGGAAATCAAAGCCAAAGATCATAATTGAGCATCTTTTCATTGTGTATTCTTGACTTTCTCTCTCTCTCTCTATTTGGAGATTGTTTATGATATTCTTTGCTTATTGATTTGGGTATTTGTATAAGAATGATTTGAATGCTTTCATTGGATAGTTTATTTTAAACTCTTTACCAGAATCTTGAATACAATACATAATAGTTGTGTTTTGGATTTATTTTTGGTAAAATAATGGTATTGAATCATTAGGAATAACGTAATACAGGTTAAAGGACTTGAGCTTGTGTGGTTGTTGCCTATTTTAATATGTTTTTCTAGTTTATAACGTGGTTGCCCTACTAAATGTAGAGAGCTTATTCTAGGTTATTCAATAGCTAGGCATAGTTAAAGAGCTTATTTTGATTAAAAAAACTTAAGGGAAATTTGGGGTTAATAGAGCTTCTTGTTGACCTATGATTATAATGTCTAAGAGAGGTGTGAAGTTAACAAGACAATGAAGTATGTTTATTTATGTGTAGGTCGAGATTGAATTAAGAATCAGATTTTAAACACCTTCATTAATTTTATGAATCTTCAACTTTTTTATTTGATTTTCTTTCATTTATTTAATCTTACCTTATTTTCTTAATTGCATCCAACCAAACACCCCCTTTATTTCCTAAACATCAATTCTTATCATTATAAAAGCTACACATATATTCTATGTGAATACGATCCCTACTCACCACTGCTATAGAATTTAATGTGCAGAGTTAGGTTTTATTTTCTAATGCATTCGACATGAATCAAGAATTTTAGGGCCGCTGGTAGAGAGTGTGGTGTTTTAGTTTTTGCTTTTGATTTCAATTGGTTTTTTGTGTATATATATATATATATATTTGTTTATAATCAATTTTCTAGTTATTTCTTAATTTTTACATGTTTGTTAATGTTGGTGTATAGCAATAACTAGATTTCATCATAGAAGAACCTTTACAAGTTGATATGGAGATTGAAAGGATATCGTAAAGGTTGTGAAGGGAAATGAGGACAATTTTAAAAGTACAATAAGAGTTTCAAATTGAAGAGACAATGGCTAATCCGAGAACATTAAGGGAGTTGGATGCACCAGACTTAACCCAATGACCATTATGCATTACTTTTCCTAATTTTACTGAACATGTTTCTTTTAAACTTAAGTCTGGGTTAATTCATTTTTGCCTAACTTCCATAAACTTGCAGGTGCGGATGCACACAAGCATCTCACAAAACTTGATGTGATCTGTTTGAGTATGAAACCTCAAGGTGTGATAGATGAGCAGATCATTTTAAGGGCTTTCCCATTCTCACTAAAAGATGCAGCAAAGGACTGGCTATTTGATTTGCCTACTGGGAGCTTGAACACATGGATTAAGATGAAGAGACTATTTTTGGAGAAATATTTTTCAGCATCGAAGATAGCGAGTATAAGAAAAGAGATAATTGGGATAAAACAACATAGCGAAGAGTCCCTTTACAAGTTTTGGGAGCACTTTAAGAAGTTGTGTGCTCGCTGTTCCCACCAAAACATGTTAGAACAACTGCTCATTCAATATTTCTACGAAGGATTGTTACCTATGGAAAGGAGTTTGGTAGATGTAGCGATGGTGGGACATTATGTGAGAAGACTCCCATGGAAGCCAGGACTTTAATTGAGCACATGGTCCCTAATACTTAACGATTTGGCACTCGTGATGATGTTTGTCATGTAAACAAGGTAAGTACTTCATCCATTGAACATCGTTTAGATGAGTTAATGTCTTTTGTTAAACAAATTGCAGTTGGACAGGCACAGGTAAATGTATGCAAAATATATACAAATACAAGTCATCAGATTGATGGGTGCCTAACCTTACGAAAGGGAAGTATAGAATTGACAATACTGCGAGAGGTAATTTTCATAACTATTACAGCATATATTTCTAGACGTATAAACCAGGTTGGAGAGACCATCCCAACCTAAGTTAAGAGGGAACTAGGTAGCATAATCACTTCCCGAATAGGCCCCAATGAGTGGAAATTTTCCAACTAAGGCCCAAGCCTCCTATTCCAATTCAAGTACATCTCTGGAAGACTTAGTTAAGTCATTTGTTACTAACACTCTGTAATTTCAGCATGATGTAAAATAATTACAACAAGATACAAAATTGAGCATCCAGAACTTGGAAAGCTAGATGGGTCTAATAAAAATGGCCATCAACCACCTAGAATCACAAAGTAGAGGAAATTTACCATTTCAACCTGAGGTGAATCCAAGGAATGTTAGCGCAATAGCTTTAAGAAGCAGAAATGAGCTTGAGATTCCCAAGAGGACCCGCTGGGGATAGCCAATGAAGAAGAGATTGAGAAGATGGGAAATGAAGGAAATCTCTCGTCTGGCACAAAAGTAAACTTTAAAAGGCCTAATATAGTTAGGACTAATCCTATACCTTTTCCTAGAAGATTAGCAAATTCAAACATGGAGGAAAAAGATAAGGAGATATTAGAGACTTTCCGAAAGATAGAAGTGAACATACCTTTGCTAGACGTAATCAAATAAGTACCTAAGTATGTAAAATTCATTAAGGAACTATGTACCAATAAAAGAAAGCTGAGAGGTGACGAGAAGGTGATGATGGGTGAAAACATTTCTATAGTCTTCAAGAAGAAGATACCTCTGAAATTTTGGGATCTAGACATGTTCACTATTCCTTGTAAAATTGGTAACATTGTGATTAATAGAGCTATATTAGATTTAGGAGCTTAAATCAATGTTATACCTCGTTCAATTTGTGCTTCCTTAAATTTAGGCCCTTTAAAAAAGACAAGTGTTATAATACAATTAGTTGACCATAGTGACGTTTACCCTAATGGCGTAGTTGAGATGTATTGGTGCAAGTGAATAAGTTGGTGTTTCTTGCGAATTTGTATGCAGTGGATATTAATGATGAAACCTCATACAATCTAATACTATCTTGCTAGGGAGGCCGTTTCTTAATACAACCCAAACTAAGATAGATGTTCATGAGGGCGCTCTCACGATGGAATTTAATGGGGAAGTAATTCATTTTAACATTTTTTATGTAATGAAAGATCCTTAATATGATCATTCTATTTTTACTATTGATGTGATTGATCCCTTAGTGTAGGAAAAGTTTAAATTAAGTTGCAAGGATCATTTAGAAGTAGTCTTGACCAAGCACCTAGAATTAGAAGCCACTAATGATGTTGATTTGGGAGAAGAGCTAATTGAGATGGCTGCTACCTTACAGTCATTTTATACCTCTCCCAAAAGGTATAAACTAACTTCCATACAGTTACCTGAATCTTACCAGAGGTTGTTACCTTCTAATGTGCAGGTATTTGATGTGAAGTTGAAACCATTGCCTGTCTGTTTGAAGTATGCATAATTGGGAGATAAATAGACCCTACCAGTCATTATTTTAGCAGTACTGACTTCTGATCAAGAAGAAAAACTGGTTCCAATATTCAAAGAACATAAGAAGGCCACTGGATGGATAATTACAGATATTCAAGGAATAAGTCCTTCTATATGTATGCATTGCATTTTGTTGGAGGAGGATGCCAAGTCCACTAGGCAAGCTCAACATAGCTTCAATCCTCTGATGATGGAAATAATGAAGAAGGAAGTGTTGAAGCTTTTCGATGTTAAGGTCGTTTACTTAATCTCTTATAGTAAGTGGGTAAGTTCGATTTAGTTGGTTCCAAAGAAATTTGGAATCACGATAGTGGCCAATCAGGAAGGTGAGTTGGCTCCCAACCTCATGCAAATCAGGTGGCAAGTATGCATTAACTATAGAAAATTGAATGCGGCAACTCGTAAGACCACTTTCCCTTCCCCTTCATTGATAAAATGCTTGAAACATTGGCTAGATATAAGTATTAATGTTTTCTAGATGGTTTTTCAGGTTATTTTCATATCCCAATTACACCAGAGAATCAAGAAAAGAAAACCTTTACATTATCATTTGGTACATTTTCTTACCAAAGTATGTCATTCGGATTGTGCAATGCACCCGCCACCTTTTAAAGATATATGATAAGAATTTTCTCTGAGCACATTGAGAAAATCATAGAGGTATTCATAGATGAATTTAGTGTTTATGGTTCTTGTTTTCATGAATGTATAGAGAATCTTGCTCTTATCCTATAATGATGAATTGAAACTAATCTTGTACTTAATTGGGAAAAAATGTCATTTTATGGTAGATGAAGGTATAGTTTTAGGGCTTGTTATATCTGCTGGAGGTATAGAAGTAGATAAATCTAAAATCGATTTCATTTTTGCTTTAACTTACCACTTAAATATATGGGAAGTTCGTTCTTTTCAGGGCCATGCGAGTTTTTACTACAGATTCATCAAGGATTTCTCAAAGATAGCCTCACCTTTATGCAAGCTATTGCAACAAGATGTCTTTTTGAGTTCAATGACAAGTGCAAGGAGGGTTTTTACAAATTCAAGGAGCTCTTAGCATCCCTACCAGTAATTAAATCTCCAAATTGGGGTCTCTCCTTCAAGATCATGTGTGATGCGAGTGACTATGCAATGGGGGCGGTTCTAGGACAAAGAGTGGGCAAAGCTACATATGCCATCTATTATACTTCAAAGAGTTTGAGTCCAGCTTAATTAAAGTATTTTACAACTGAAAAGGAACTTTTGTCTATGGTTTTTTTTTTAGAGAAATTTTTATCATATTTGCTAGGTGCTAAGGTTGTCATTTATTCTAATCACGTAGCTTTGAGGTACTTTCTCATAAAGAAAGACGCAAAGTCGAGGTTGATCAAATGGAATCTCCTTCTTCAAGAGTTCAATCTGGAAATAAAGGACAGAAAACATAGTTGTCGATCACCTCAGTCGCTTGATCAGAAAGGAAGATGATATCCCTCTGAGAGAAACATTTCCAAATAAAAAACTATTCTCTACTTATTTGACACCTTTATGGTATGCAGATATCGTGAATTTTTTTAGTTACTAACAAATTAACTGTTGGTTTGTCAAAGGCTCAAAGGAATAAATTAAAGAATGAAGCCAAGTATTATGTTTGGTATGATCCGTATCTATGGAAGCATTGTGCAGATCAAGTCATAAAGAGGTGTGTGCCTAAGAGTGAGACACCTTCGATCTTAACCTTCTTCCATTCATATATGTATGGAGGACACTTTGGGGTAAAGAGAACAACCTATAAAGTTTTGGAGAGTGGCTTTTACTGATCTTCATTGTTCAAAGATGTATACATCTTTTTTCAGTCACGTGATAGGTGCTAATGGTCAGGTAACTTATCCCGAAAAAACCAAATGCCACAAACTCTTATTCTTTTTTGTGAAATGTTTTATATTTGGGGTATTGATTTTATGGGACCTTTTCCTTTGTCTTTTGGTTTTAATTATATATTGCTTGCAATTGATTAAGTTTCCAAGTGGGTGGAAGCTAAAGCCACTAAAAATAACAATGCTAAAGTTGTAGTAGTTTTTTTCAAATCTAAGATCCTTTCTAGGTTTGGGATGCCAAAGGCAATCATAAGTGACAGGGGAACCCATTTCTGTAATAGAATGATGGAAAAGCTATTTAAGAAATATCACATCATGTACAAGGTTTCCACGTCCTACCATTCCCAGACTAGTGGCCTGGCTGAGTTGTCCAATCGAGAAATTAAGTCAATCCTAGAGAAAATAATTCAACCTAATAGAAAGGATTGGAGCATGAGGCTGGAAGATGCATTAAGGGTTTATATGATGGCTTATAAGACACAATTGAGATGTCTCTATATAGACTGTGTTTGGAAAGTTGTGTCATATTCCAATGAAGCTACAAGATAAGGCATATTGGACCTTAAAGTGATGCAATATGAATTTTAATGATGCAGGAGTGTATAGAAAATTGCAATTGCAACAACTAGAGGAGATGCGGAATGAATCCTATCAGATCGTGATGATATATAAGGAAAAGACTAAGGCTTTCCATGATAAGATGATCTCAAGGAAAAGCTTTGTTGTGGGTTAGAAAGTGTTTTTCTATCACTCCATACTCAAATTATTCCCAGGTAAGTTGCGTTCCTATTAAGTTGGTCCGTTTATGGTATCTCATGTCTTTCCTTTTCATTTACATTCTCGCATTTGTTGTTTCTATTAAATGCTCTATTTCTTACATTTGATGTTAGACTGAAGACAATGTAAGTTTTAAGTGTGAAGGTGGAAATCTTAGTTTTTATGCGAGTTTTAAAGATTTTTTGATGTTTATGTGTGATTCTTAGGTGTTTTTAAAAATTAAACAAATAAACAAACAATTTCTCTTTTTCCATTGCTTTTAGGAATATATAGTCATAATTAGAAAGTGAATTGACTAGAAAAATTCATGGCAACTTGAGTATGTACTTTTACTCTTGTGATGGGTCAATATATATTATCTTTAGAAGAGTAGTGACTAATGGGTAGACACATGTTAGTAAGATTTTAAGCCTTTATAGACTGACACATCCATATTAGTCCCATTGTCTATTGTTTATATGTGACCTTCATGACTTGTACATCATGAATTTACTTTGATTTTCTATTTGAGACCACATTTTTATCATATGCATTAACATGAAAATGATATAGGCATTCTTTGTTTCATAAGTTACATTAGCCAAATAGCCTACCTATCGATATGATTTTTCCTTTTGATAAGCCCCTTGAGCTTTATTTACCTTTTCTTTGAGTGTTAACCACATTACGTGCCTTAAACCTAACCAAATGTCCTACCCAAGCCTTAAAGCTAGTGGAGCATTATAATTGTTGGTGTTTGTGGAAACATAAGAGTATATTTGTAGGGGTGTGCACATATGTGGGTTGGTTATAATTGTTGTAATTTCATTTTATCTCTTATTAATGAGTGCCAATATTGATGTAGCTTCTTTCAATTTTTATATAAAAAAAGAAGAAAAAGAAAAAAGAAGAAAATAAAAGAAGGAAAAAATATGTTTAAATAAAATTATCAAGGAGGAAATGCATTTGTATTGCAAAATTATAAAATAAGAGAGATGTTGTTTTTGAAGGATCACTCCTTATGGTTATAACGTATTGTTTATCATTGATTTTTTTCAGTGATTCCTTTTAATTCCTTATACTTTATGCAATTTATGGTGTAAAAGCTTGAATCTGAGCTGTGAAACATAGTTTTTGCATTCATCATAGCTAATGATACTCAGTTTTGAGTGAATGTTAGTTTTTGCGCTTAATGTTACATTGAGTGTTTTTCTTGCTTCACTAGTTTTAGTAGCGTTTACACTACACTATCTAAATACATATCACCTTAACCTTTGCCCAAATTACAACATTAAAAAGTCTTTTGATTCATGATTATGCATGTGAATCCTAGTGGTGAACTGAAATAATATGGAAAGTTATGAAATGTCTTGATCATGAATGGTGTTTGAGTGTACCTATAGATCTATCTTATTCTTAAACACATTTTGTCAAAGTTTACCCCTAGATTGCTCAATTTCTGAAAGGAATGGTTATTGATTAATCATGAGTTGAGGAATTTAATGTTTAGTTCTAGTTATGGTTTTGAAAGTTATTTCTCTTTTCTTATGATTATCTATTTTTAGGAAATATAGAAAATGTGGAAGTGTTTTGGTTTATGAATTTAATTTTTTTGTTTTACCTGAGGATGGTCAAAAGTTATATTTTACCATGAGCTTTATTGTTGTATAGGAAGATCG
>JAOQMM010000007.1:7514101-7524641 GCA_027563515.1 Erythroxylum platyclados
AGTATGTTTGATTGTGTGTAGGTTGAGATTGAACCGATGACCAGGTCCTAATGAATTTATCACTTTCATCATTTTTTTGGTGACTGGAGCTCGCCATTTCGGACAAGGATATACTACATTTAGAACTCCTACTGTTGGTTAGTACTTGAACACGCATCATCTTAGCTGCATGTTTTGAATTTTGAGCTTATTGCTAACATGACTTAATGGATTTCATTATTGCAGCGGTCTCCGGGAAAGGATTCATAGCAAGAGATTTGACGTTTCGAAACACTGCTGGGCCCCAAAACCATCAAGCTGTTGCTCTTCGAGTAGACTCGGACCAATCTGTCTTCTACAGGTGCAGTATGGAGGGATACCAGGACACACTTTACGCTCACTCTCTCCGCCAATTCTATCGAGAATGCGAAATCTATGGCACAATAGATTACATATTCGGAAATGGTGCAGCAGTTTTTCAGAACTGCAAAATCTTCACGAGAGTTCCTCTGCCACTCCAGAAGGTGACAATCACGGCACAAGGCAGGAAAGACCCACATCAGAGCACAGGGTTTTCCATACAAGACAGCTATATTTACGCTACACAACCAACGTACTTGGGCAGACCATGGAAACAATATTCAAGGACTGTTTTCATGAACACGTACATGAGTGGTTTGGTTCAACCTAGAGGGTGGCTTGAGTGGTATGGTGAATTTGCATTGAGCACATTGTGGTATGGTGAGTACAGGAACTATGGCCCTGGTGCGTTACTCTCTAGGAGGGTCAAGTGGCCGGGTTATCACATAATTAAAGATGCTGCCACTGCCAAGTTCTTTACTGTCGGACATTTCATTGATGGCATGTCATGGTTGCCGGCCACGGGTATAAGATTCACCGCCGGTTTGACCAACTAATCATGCAAACTTATATATTTATTAGTTTTCTGCAACTATCCTTATGCTTTTCAAGAAGTGTCCAATATTTGTAGATATGTAGATTTATAGTTAGCTAAGTCAAGCACGTGAATATTCTTATGTTATTTATATTTCTATAATAATATGTGATATTAAGTCAATCTACACTAATTTAAATTTTATAATGTTTACACTAGCAATAGCTACGATGAAGAAGTTGGATATATTTAAGAATAAAAATTTAAAAATAAAATAAGTCAAATAATCAAACATTTTTTCATTAAATTATCAAATAACAATGTAATTTAAGTATATTTTAAATATATGTATCTAAAATTATATATACTTAATTAAGACAATTTGGAAATACTTAATTAAGACAATTCGGAAAAAAATGAATTTTACAATAAATAACATAAAATAATATATATAAAATTGACATTTCACCTCAAGGGGAATTATTATAAGCTGGAACTAATAATATAAGTATGAAAATTATGTATCGTGAGGATAATATAAAAGAAGAGTAGCAGAAAAAAAATAATTAGGTAAGGTTCTCTTTGTTTTCACTATATTTTTCTTGTCATTTGTAAAAATTATAAAAGCTGGTTATTATTTTTGTTTTCTCTCTTTATAATTTAATTTATAATTAACTAAATATATATTATTTAATTATTATAAATATGATTATGGCTCGAGAGAAGGTAACAATATGAACTTGCAGATATGTTGTCCATGACCTGAAGCCAGAAGAAGTTTAATATTAATTATTAATAAAAATTATGATTAATATAACTTAAAAATCTAATTTATTTAAAATTTTATTTTTTGAAAAAAGTTCAAATTTGATAATTATTTAATAAATATTTGAAATTTAAAATATATTTAAATAAAATTTAAGTAAAAGTGATTTTAATAATTAAAATATATAAATACATAAATATTACTTTATGAATAATTTTTATAAATTTAACTATTTATTTTTCATAAAATTTAATAAAACTTTTACTAATATTTATTCATAAATATTATATAAGAGATTAAAAATTTATTTACTTAATTAATTCATAAAATTAATTTACCTCTAGGTTTTATTAATATTTTATCATTTTTATTTTTAATGTAAAGTTTAAAGATTGCATTCACTTAATAAATTATAGTTAATTACAATGAAAAAAAAGATGAGTAAATAACCAAAGTAATCAGGAGAAGCCAATCTTGTACTAAAACTCCTAGAAACAAACTAACTTTTTTGTAATTAAATATTTCATTCATAAGGAAAACATTTACATGTAAACTAGGTAGTAACCATGTCTAATTGTTACAACTCCAAAACAATTATATTTACTAATAAAACAAGTTGAGTGAGACCATTATCTAACTTCAACAGGTGCTCTAACAAACATTGGTCCTAAGGAATATTTTAAAATTTGAACCGGAAGTTAAAATGGTAAGCCAAGAGGTTCAAGGTTTAAAATGTTCAACAGGTATTAGACCGTAATAAAACTGGTTAAAGATTAAATAAAATTGAAGAATTTAAAATACGCTTGAAAAAGATTATCCTTACTCATCTAAGAATTTAAAATTTAATTAAAAAAGAAATTATTAAATGAAAACTAGTTTATTTATTTTAGTTTATAGGAATCTATTAATTTAAGAAAATTGACTAATTAATTAATAAACTAATCGATTTTTAACAACAAGATTTATTAAAGTAAATTAAATTGGAAAGTTGAAAACTAAACCAGAAAGTTGATCGATTCAAGATTTTTGTAGTTAAACCGGTCAAACTGGATGGATTTTTTAATCATTAGTCCTAAACACATGTTGCAAGTGGACGATAGGTTTCGTTCCTAAAGATATGATTGCTACTGCTTAAATGTTCTTGAAGTATCCCGGTGCATGCCTCAATTGGAGCTTAAATTATAGTCCCAAATTTGTTGTGGAGAGTGGCAAACAAAGGACAACTGTGATAACCAACTGCTACTATAACGAGCCTACTGAGGATAGCTCCTCCTCAGTATAGGTAACTTTTCTTCTTAATAATGCACAAAGCATTAGTGACAATGGGCAAAGAACTCTACATGTATGAATAAATTGCTCTTCTTGTTAATTTATCAGTTGCATCTTACTTTGCTTCCTAAATTTACCTTGTGAAAGGGAGTTAATTTCTTACTACTAAGAGGGTTTGAGATAAGTCCCTTTTTATACGTTAAATAACCTCCTAGTGCGGAAGCTTTAATCTGTAGCTTAATCTCCTATTCTTCCCTTGTGTTGTTACTATTCCAAGGCATCTTGATAGAAGCTATAACATTAAAGGATTCTTCATCTAGCCCATCAGCTTTTTTTTTTGACTTTATATATGAGTTGTTCAATTTAAGCTATTAGCAATTATAAAATTAATGTCTACTCTCTAAGTTGAGTAATATTATCTCTTAGTAGTTGCTTATGTAGCCTTAAATTATGTTCATTCCATATTTCATAAACCACTCTTCCAAAAGGAATCTTGAATTTTAGAGATAGCTACCTACTACTGCACTGATTATTTATGATAAATCTCTCCATATTATAGGTGATAATTGTCAATTATAATGTGTTTTTATAGGTGTTAGAGTGTTTAGTGTTTTCTTAAAGGATAATCATGTGTTTACGACTTAGATTTATGTTCTTATTGGTGTCTTCATGTGTTTTGCTTAATTGATTGTTGTTTAAGGTAAGAGTTAGATCTTAATTATATATTTCAAGGATTGTTTGATGTGTTTGGTGATAAGTAAAGACATAAAAAGTGAAGAAAAGATGAAGAAAAAGCTGGAGTAATAAGTTTGGCACAATCGTGCACAAGGAAACAATATATTATGCATGATCATGCCAAAGGGTTAAGAGCAGTGTCATGCATGATCGTACAAGGTATTTTCCAGGATGTGAGTTTTTTTTATACTTTTGATATTGCAGGGCTATTTTTGGAAGATATACATGTGGAAAAACCTAGACAAAGCCCCAGAAGACCCAAGAGTGTATAAAGAAGAGAAAAACATCACTTATCGGCTATATAAACATAATTAAAGGATATCACAATTGAAAAATTCTTAAGAACAAGGCCACATATTTTCCAGCTCAAGGCAAAAAAGAGAAGACATCTAGATTCAGTTCTTTACTCTTTTCTTATTTCCTTAGTGTTGTTGGATATTAATGATGATTCAATTGTTATATAGAGTTACATCTATGGATTGCTAAATTCATTTTTAAGAATTACTCTTGATTTATTTTTTGAACTTTATATTATTGATTTAATGAAATATGATTGTGATGTTTATTGTTTTATATTCAATTTGAATCGAGAAAATGGATTAGATTATCTTTGTTGTGATGCACAATGAGATCTGGTACCTCAATAGACCTATAAGCATCAAACTAATAAGAAATTGAAGAGAGATCTTAATTATTTATTAGTTATCCATAGGACTGCTTCAAATCCAGTTACATAGTTAGAAAGAGTTTTGATAGATTAAGAGATCACAATTCAATTTTTATCTATTTTAATTGGGATTACTTGATTAGATCTCGAGGGAGGGTAATCATAATCATTGGATTTCTAGAATCAAGTATGATTAAATCAAGAAGATAAAGTGAAAACAAATAAGGATAGAAGTAATTCCTAGTTTTCATTATTGATAAATCAATCAATTTTATTGCTACTTAGTTTATTGTTTAGTTATTAATTCTTTGTTTTTAGTTTAATTCTTAGTTAATCATCTTATTGTTTACCTTAAAAAAGTTTACAAGAATTGTTAGGTGACTACTATAATCCTAGTGGGACAATATCTTTTATACTATAAGATACAATATGTATACTTGTCGTAAAGAAAGTTTTCAATTAAAACTTCAACAAGTTTCTGGTGCTATTAATGGGGATTTGTTTTATAGCACCTACTGTAGTTCAAGTTACCTTGATTTAAGGATTTTAACACTTTTCTTATGTGATTGCAGGTGTATAAACACAGTATCTACAGGGAATTTGAGCAAAGTAAAGGATACACAAGTTTTTGACATTAACAAGCAAGAGAGGGGATTCAAAAAGCGAGATGATAAGAAGAAATAGAAAGAAAAATGGTAGAGGAATGGAATTAAGGAGAATAGCAAAGAACCCTTATGAACTTCATAAGGTTAGGGTTCAATGCTAATCAACAAGGAATAACTAGATTATTAGTGCAGATTAACACGTTCAAAATAAAACCAGCACTGCTAAATATGCTGCAAACTAACATCTAGTTTTATGAACTGGACAATGAGGATCCTAAAACTCATTTGGCCAATTTCCTGGAGATTTGTGACATGTTTTAATACAATAGGCTATTAGAATATGCAACCAAGATGAGGCTATTTCCTTTTACACTTAAAGATAGAGCCAAGACATGGTTGAACTCTCTCAACCAAAAGAACGTCATAACATGTGAGGAAATGGTGTAAGCCTTTTTGGTTAAATATTTTCCTCTAACAAAGACCATTAAGCTCATAAAGGAGATCACCAATTTCCAATAAAATGAAGGGCAGTCATTTTATGAAGCATGAGAGAGATTATAAGTGTTGGAAAGGAGCTGCCTACATCATAACCTACCAAAAGATTTCCTTCTACAAAAGTTTTATAATGGTGTGAATCCACCTATGCAAGGCATTATAGATGCAACAGTTGGTGGTTCATTAATGAGGAAAATAGTTGAAGCCACATATGATTTGTTAAAAGAGATAGCAAGAAATAGCTATCTATAAACATCAGAGAGGAGTAAACAATAACTAACCTTTCGAGATCAAAAGGGAGTGGATTCAGCGACAACATTACAGGTTGAAGTAGCAAATTTGGCCACGTAATTGAACAACCTAAAAGCCACTTCTTCTAGCCCACATAAGGTAATTTAGCATGGATGTGAATTATGTGGATGAGAAAGTCATATCTCAACTAATTTCTTCTTAGTGGAAAACAACACATGGAGCAGCTTAAGTTCATGGGAGTACAATATGATCGGGGACATAATAATCCATATTCCAATACTTACAATCTTAGGTGGAAAAATCACTCAAATTTTTTTTGTTCTAACAATGCAAGAAATCCAATCAAAGCTCAAGGCCCACCAGGATTTCAACAAGATAAGCTTAGTTCTTTGGAATAGGAAATGGACAAATTGATGGATTTTTTGAATTCCAAGTTTATGAGCTCAGATGAGAACCAAAAGAGGATGGAAGATAAATTCAATCAAATTATGAAGAATTATGCCTCTTCCATCTATAATTTGGAGTTTTAAGTGGACCAATTAGCTAATGCATTGTCCACACAAAGTGTGGGGAGTCTTATGAGAAACACAGAGTCTAATCTAAAGAAGTATTTGAAGGTCATCACACTTATAAGTGAAATCAAGTTAAAAGAACCAACCAAGATGAAGTTTGAACCCCATACCAATGTATGCTAAGAGAAGGAGGACAAGAAAGAAGATAAGAAAGAGGAAACTCCTTATGTCCCTCCCCCTCCATATGCACTAAAGATTCCATTTCCACAAAGGATGCAAAAGAATCAAATGGACCTGTAAATTGCAAAGGTTGTGAAGAAGTTAAAGAAATTACAACTTAATTTGTCTTTATGGAAGATTTAGAAAGCATACCTAAGTATGTGAAGTTTGTCAAAGACATCTTATTGAACAAGTGGACTTGGGAGGACAACCAAATGGTTTCCTTAACTGAAAGTTGTAGCTCCATAATTACTAGCCACATGCCTTCAAAATTAAAGGACCCAGGGAGTTTCATTATACCTTGTTTTGTTGATAATTTAGAATTTGCTAAATGTTTATATGACTTAGGTGCAAGTATTAATTTTATGCCTTTGTCAATTTTCAAGAAATTGGGACTAGGAGATGTGAAGTCGAATGCTATGCTCATCTAGTTAGAGGATCAATCCATAAAGAAATAGTTTGGCGGGGTGGAGGATGCACTAGTAAAAGTGGGCAAGTTTATTATTCCTGTAGATTTTGTAGTACTGGACTTTGAGAGGATCAAACTTGTCCATTAATTCTTGAAAGATCGTTTATGAATCCAGGAAGAGCCTTAGTGGATGTTTATGAAGGGAACCTCATTTTTCAGATTGGTGATGAGTAAGTTAAATTTAACATGAATAACTTATTGAAGAATTTGAAGAATAACAACTTTTTCATGAAGATTGATATAGTAGATGAGTACATAAAAGAGCAAAAGGAGTACAATACAAAGGAAGTGTATGTTAGGAAAGTAGAAGATGAAGGAGAACTAGGAAAATAGGAGTAGGGTGATCCATTGAAGGTGTAGATCTTGGTGAGAAAAAAAGTGGTCGTGATACCCACCATTGACAAACCACCCTTTTAGAGTTGAAAACTAATGGAGAATAAGAAAACAAACTGGTGTAGACAATGAGAAAGCAAGTGAGAGTCATGGGACATAAAATTTTGAACATAAGAAGCATAAGTCCTCATGCGAAGATGCATAGGACCTACACATTGAAAAGAAGATGCATAGGACCTACACATTGAACTGAAATGGTCAAGCTAGGGGCCTTAAACCGGAACCACAGGAATCCTTAGTTAGAATGTGATTCCAACTCAGCACCGGTGATAAGCCGGAGGAAGGTGAGGATGACGTCAAGTCATCATGGCCCTTATGCCCTGGGCGATTAGTATGTTATGTGTCAGTGAGGTTTTTAGTGATTTTGTTCTTCATAATGCATTATTATTTTTATGCTTTTATGTTTATTTTGGAGTGAGTTTGATTGATGAATGTTCATAATTTGAAATGTGTAAAATGGTTAGGAAAAATATCTAGGAGGTTGCAAGATAGCACAGTTGCGTGATCGTGCAATTTTGGAGGAGCAACTTATTGACACAATCATGCATCCTACTAGCACGATTGCAAGATCACACAATTTTAGAGGAGCAACCCATTGGGACAATCGTTCATCCCATGCATGATCATGCACAAGTTATTCCCTAACCTCTCGCATCAGAGGGTTTTTACCCCTTGTACAATATTGCATATCACATTTTTATCCCTCAACTACAAAACCTAGCTTATTTATACCACTTTTCTTCCTCCTCTTATCTTTCCCTCTCTAAGTTAGTTTCCCAACTCTTTCTTCTCTTGTTTTCTCTCAAATTTCACTCACTTTTCATAAGGATTTCTCACTTTTCTTCCATTCAAACATTCCTTACCTTCAAATCTAGTGTTTATTAACTAAAAACCATCTTTTTTTGCAATTTTTTAACCCTCTCTCTCCTACATTTTTGGTATTTTTGTACTTCTTTTGCATGTTTTTTAACAAGATGGCATTGAGAGTTAAGCAACTTGCCTGCAAGTCCAAACCCAAAGGAAAAAAAGAAGGTATTTGGAAATGGTGCACAAGATTTGGCGACTGATTTTGGCCCTTTTTTTCAATCTTCTCAAAAGAAGAAGGTGAGAAATTTCACAAACTTTAATATAAAAATATTGCAACAACTAGAGATTTTGATTTTGAGATTATGGAAGATTTGAGTTTGAAAGCAAAATTGAGTTTTTAAGTGCTAGAATTTATTGGGATAAGTTCATTCATTGTATTTATATTGTTTATGAAGAATTAACTCTTGAATTTTACTATAGATTAAGCTTTGAACTGAACAAGTTAGATAATTTTTGGTTTGATTAAAAGGACATCCATTTAAAATGGATTATTTTATTATGGAAGAAATATTTGGTTTTCCTAAATAAAAAATTATTGAAATGGACAATGATTTTCATTCCACTTCTTATTGGATTAAATTGAGTAGGTTGAATGTGTTTGAACCACATAATGCACTAAACAATGTCATATGGAGTCCAAGACACTAGTTACTCCATAAATTTATGTGTCATATAGTGTTTACAAAAAGTTAAAGTAACAAATGTTCCAAAAAGGATTTATTTTTACTCTGATTTATGGATAATAAATTTAATATTTGTCACATCAACCATATTTTTCACATTACAGTTACTTCACTTATAAAGAAAAGTAACTATTTAGACATAAAATATTTAGTTACTACTTTGGCTCATTTCCATGGTGTTGCTTTAGATAAACTATCCCCTGTTTTTCCTAAGAAATTAAATAATACTCACTTGTGGAAGGTTAAGATCTTGGAGTCCCATAGTATGGAACTTTGCGATCCCAACTCTAAATCGAAAGTTAAGAACAGGGCAGGACAGGTGAGCTCTAGTTTGACACTACCACGACATCGTCAACTGGTATCATCCCGTGAAGTGTTGAAAGAAGAAGAAGAAGTCCAGGAGATGGTGCTCAGCAAACTTGAAGAGAACAACAAGCGCCTAGAGGGATGCATGGATGCCATCGAGAAACAATTAAGGGAGGTAATGCAACATCAACACGACCAAACCTGGAAATTATAGAAGTTCTTTTTAATGCAAGGCATCCTTGTTCTGACTCTTACTCCATTACCACCACAACTTCTATGAGTATTCTTGCCTTTCTTTTCTATTTCTGTTAACTTTAGTTGTTTTACTAGCTTATGTTTGCTTATGTTTTGGCTCGTTTTCCCCATTAAGGACAATGTGTTGTTCAAGAGTGGGGATATGTATGAAATTGCATATCACTTGTGTGAGATTTGCATTATGTTAGTTTTTGATTAGGTTAGCATGGTTTAAACATTTTGCTACATGATGTGTGCATTGTGTGAACGTGTCAATGACATAAATTGAAAGGAATTAGCTTATATATGGACATGAACAATTCAATTTGTGAAGAAACACTAGCTTGTTAACTTTGCGTTTTAAGCGTTTTTGAGTTGAATATATGTGTTGATTAGAATATTGCACTTATTCTTTCATTGTATGACACTTGTTTAGATACAATTACAATCAAATTCATTTAAATTGATAGACATTATTAGTGTCCTTTTAGTGATTAACTTGGAAGAAGCGATGTAGGTAACATGAAAAAAAAAACACCAAAAAAACCAAAGTGCAGTGTATAAATGTGCTTAATACATTTCCTATTCTATTGATCTATTAGAAAAATAAGTTAAAAATAGAGTTAGTAGCTAGTTGTGATTTGTGATATAGCTGAGTAACTAGGGGCATTCATGGTAAAATGTTTGTCTTCACATCAAAAGACTAGAATGAGTGATAGATGTATAATTGATTATAATTATACTCATATTTAATGTATTTTTGCTTCATATTTTATACTTTTGTTCTATATTTGGTACTTAATTCGCTCTAAGTGTGTTTACAGGGTATAATTGCCGTCATAGATTTAAATGAAAGAATTTAGATGAAAACATGACATAAAATGAAGATTTGAAGCTTAAAAGGGGTACACGATTGTGCATCAGGCCTTGTACATCTCTCAGGCCGTTCATAATCGTGAATTCTGGTATTCTGGGTTATACACATTTTGATACACGGTTGTGTATCAAACAATGTAAGTCCCAGAAACCCTAAATTTTGTTATAAAAGGAAGTAAGTGAAGGCTAATTAGGGGAGCAGACATTAGGAGTTTTAGATGTGGAGATCATTCACAAAAGGAGATTTGGATCTAGAGAAGTGGAAAACATAAAGAAATCATCAAAAGATCTAATAGAATACAACATCAACCCTCTGCC
>JAOQMM010000007.1:7558562-7571324 GCA_027563515.1 Erythroxylum platyclados
AAAATGATGAAAATCCAAAACTACTTTATCTCTACTTGTTTATCTAAAAATGGTTGCACAATTTTACAAAACCTATGGGGATAGAATTCACGTTTATGTACAAATTGTGTTGACCAACAACGGCCCTTTCGACAGGCGGGCCGATCAACCTACGTGTCCTCAGAAGTCCTTGCTTCAGTTCCCGATCCTGGGGCCATGGCTGCAGCTTCATGGTACAGAGCAGCTGCCTTAGCCATCAAGAACAAATACAAAACTTCATGATCTGATGTATGTACTCCGTAAAATAATACAATGCTTCATTTTTTGTGGTAGTTTTAACCTAACTTTAGTTTGAACCCAACTTAGCTTGATGTACGATTGAGAATTTCTAACAAATTGTGCTTTCCGCTTATGCCTATTTTTGTGCATAATGCTGAGAGAGTGAGCTTGAGCTTTCTGTATACGTGTTAAGGAAAAAAAAAAAAACTGAGGTGTATATTTAAAGATTAAATGAAATATATTTGTTTCAGAATATAATGTTCGGGATTATATTTATTGGAATTTTATGTCATTACAAATTTTCATATTGTTGGTTTGGTTTTTAAATCTTGTTTGGAGACATTTTAAATAGTTTATACGGTTTTACATTGACAACAATAACGATTCAGAAAAAATTATGCTAAACGTGAAGTTTGAAGAGATTTAGTATACATAGCCATAAACTTTAAGGTAAGTTTAAGACCATTATGTGAAGATGTCTTTAGGTACTCGTAGGGTGGGAAGTGGGCGAGCCGGTTGCGGAAAAATATTCTCTCTTTAGCCTTTCTGGGTAAACTCCAGTATATTGCAGATCTTGGTACCCGCATGTTCTAATTATGAACACGTTAAAGCAGGCTTCAATTCTTATGACCAAACTTGGATGTCTCAAATTAGATGTAAAGTTAAATTTACACTGCATCATATTATGTTACCTAGAACTGTGATACGACGAAATTTCAATTCTCGTAGTCCTTTTTAACGTTACCAGTTAATAATAAAACTGCGCTACGGAAGTAAATAATATAATACACAATAAAAATATATTATTTACTTTTAACGGTTTTATATAAAAATTTAAATGTCTTTGCATTTAGGAATTTATAGTTTAATGGTTAATGGTGACATTTGTTTATAGTAATCCCTTTATTTATATTGAATTTAATAATAGACCCTTTTAAAATTTGTAAATTATAAATAAGTTCTTATTGTTATTATAATAAGTCTCATATCATTACTAAGTTGCTTTTATTTTATAATAGATGTTAATTGTTAAGGCTTCACTCCTAAATATTATTAGCAAATTTATACCTTATTGCATTATAATAGTGTACTGAAGAATGGAATGAAATGAACAAGATATTGCATTTCTTTATTTATATGACTTGTTAAATTAATATGTGAGGTATGGTAATATTCGACTAAGGTTCTAACTCATAATTTTGATAGTAACAAAATATGTTATTACTAATATTTTTATCCTTGGTAATATTAGTAAATTAATATATGAGATCAAGTTCAATGAAAGGATAAAGAGAGTAAATGTGTCAATTGAATTAATTGAACAATTAAAGGATAAAGAATATACACAAAATGGAGCACATATGCAACTTAAGAGATCTTTAAGGAAATTCAAGTGAAGAACTAAGAGAAAAAGAGAAATCAAGCATATTAAGATTTAATGAAATCATTATTGTCTTTCATTGTAACCTTATCTTGGTTATTTTAAAAAATTAAGAGTTCAATCATTATATGACCTTTTGCATATAGGGCATAATACATACACTTTGTCATAATCAAGAGAACATTTGAAAAGGATTTAAAAAACCCTTTTGATGCAACAAAATACTTTCCAGGAACTTTTGAAATAGTTTTAGATCAAGTTTTTATCAAAAGAATGTGTTCGATATTTGAAAGAACTTGAAATTTTTTTAAAAAACTTGCCTTTGAAAATTTAATTGACCAATGTAGTGATTTGAGTGACTAATGTTAGAGTTTAGGATAGGTTGGTCGATCAATTTCGTAGTATGATCTACCAATGTCTTTTGATAACATGACTAATGTTAGAGTTTAGGATAGGTTGGTTGACCAATTTGGTAGCATGATCTACCAATGTCTTTTGATAACATGTATCGAAAGTTTATGAAAACATTGATGTATCAAATATGCAATGATTGATTAATGTTATTGTTACTAGTTGTTGTAACAATCATTTTTTATTTCTGATGACTATTTTAGATTGTTTTGAGTATAAATAGACCATATATGAGTCGTGAGAAAGATCTTGGACATAGTAGAGAGTTATTAAGAGCCTTAAAAGGATAAAGAGTTCGTTTGAGTGTATGTATGCATTGTATAAACCATATCAAGCTTTGGTTCATTGGTGTGATTAAGAAAGGAATTTTTTTTGCTATAAATGATTATGCTAGTGTAGTAATTAGAGAAATTTCTTGGGTTATATATTGTGAAAGTTTCTCTTAACCTTAAATAAGATTTGTAAGACTTCTTCTTCAAACATGACAAAGATAATATTGTATGTGGGTTCCTCTTCTCCCATTGAAAGAAAGAAGATAGTGAATTCTTAAATGGAGTTTAGGATGTTGACATAGGCTAGAGGTTGTTTGATTGAACCATGATAAGTCATATTTGTCTCTCTTTCTCTACTCTCTTTTACTACTACTATATTTGTTATAATTTTTTTATTTAAATTTTTCATAAACTTCTATTAGTTTAAAATAGGGTAAAAAGTGAAAACATATAATTTACCCCCTCTCGTATATCATCCATAGACTAATAGTTTATATAAGAGCAAGTCTCATTCATTATATATAGATTTCTAGAGAAATTTTAGGAAATTTCATTATAGCACAATTTGATTCATTTTTTTCAGTCAAGAGTGCTAAGCTATTAATATTTTTTCATTTTTAATATAAAAATTACATGTTTTGGAGAATTAGGATAGGAGTCTCTCTCATGAACAAAGATTTTGATTTATGGAAAACTAAAGAAAAAGTGAGTGGAATAGAAATGAGAATAGATTCATTTCATTAAATAGTAAGGAAATTATTTACAATTTCATATTAGAAAGAAATGTGCTTTCTAATGTTTCAATGTGTCATAATTCTCATAATATTTGGCATATATTTTATATTACATGTGCTAATGATTTTCATAATGATATTGATGTTAATGATATTCATATTTATATTAATTATAATGAGCTTGATGAAATTCTATAAGAATGGAGTGAAAAGAAGGACAAGGACGAATGGAAGAAGAGAACACTAAAGATCACATAGGATGATACAAGTAATTTTGAAATTAGAGAATTGAATAATGAGGTGGCTCACATATGCTTATGATAAATAATGATGAGAAATCCTTTAGTTTTAAAATAATTATGATGATAATAATGATAATGTGTTTTATGAAGAACTTGAAATGGTTAGAAATGATGAGTTTAAAAAGGAAGAAATTATCTTCAAAATACAAAGAGGTTTAAAAACTTTTAAGTGAATGCATCATCGAGAATAAGAAATTGAAATATAATATACATGATATAATAGAATCTAAGATTATGTTTTTGTCAATTACAATAAGCATGATTTCTTCTAAGGAAATGAAACGTTAAAAAAAAGGAGATCATTGACCTCAAAGAATCCCTTTTCCAAATTCACAAATTGAATAGCATTCTTGGAGCCCAAATGATGCAAACTCATCTAGGAATTAACCCGAACAAATCCACAAACAAAATTGAATCTTACCAAAAAAGCTAAATCAGATTAATAGATAATTAACATATTAATTATAAAGAAATAAGAACTAAGTTCATAAAGTAATTTGAACACCACAAAAAATTAATCTTTGATAAGTTTGGAAGTTTAATAAAAAATAAGGGCAAAAGCACTCATAACTCTCAAATAACAAAATTAAAATATCTAAAAACTAACTAAAATTGTTTAAAGCACTCTTTAAATAATACAAAGTTAGGTTTTTTATTGTAAAAATGGGGTTGGGACATGGTTGTATTTTATACCATATTTAACATTGGAATTATAGACACGAGCTCTGACCTATCTATATATAAGAATGTATTTATTTAAAAATTGATTCTTGAGAGCACCTTGATTTTGTGTAAGGCCATATTTAACCCACTAACTATCTACTCATATCTAAATAGGAGCACATGTTGACACACGACCATGTGTAAGGTCATATCTAACCTTTATATGTTCAAAGAGGGATGCGAGTTGGAAAATAAATGTGTCTAAGGTCATGTTCTACCAAAGATGAGTCTTAAGTTTCCAAATCTTCCCTATCCTTAGTTTTAAGCAAGTTAACTAGTGCTTAGGCTTCCTTTAGATCCAATAAAACTCCCAAAATAGTTCTTAAAGTGCTCTTCAAAGCTTGATATGCATATATGTCTTGAATCAGCTCATTCAAACACTCTTTAACTTTCTTACTCCTTACTCTTGTAACTGGTTTGTTAGGCTATTTTATGCTAGATATACACTATTCTAACACTATTTTTACGGTATAATGCTTATGTTTTGGATGATTTTAAAGGATTTGATGATTAAGTTAAAAAGTTTTGTCATTTCATGTCATATTTCTTTCCATACAAAGAAAAGAAGAAAAGTTGGAGAACAATTGGAGTGAGATAGAGTAATTTTGGAAGATTTGGCAAAGAACCATATAACACAGTAATATTCACGGTCTCGTGTTGGTAGCATATGAAAATGTGATTGCTTCTATTTCTCTAGCGCACTCTATATGTTCCGTATTACATTACCCCCTTGGATGAAGAACACAATGTTATACACTGTCCAATGCTTACACCTGTGTTGGTATTGTTATTTTTGGAGAAATTCATAAAAGACATAACTAACTAAAAGGACTAATGTTTAAGGTCGTATAGCACATTAAAAGTTATTATTCATTTTTTAACAAAAAATGAGGGAGAAAAGAAAATTTTTGTCCCAGAAACTATTTAAAAGTCACTTTGAAGTTGTTTTGCAATGGTCTTGATTAAGAATTCACCATTCTTTAGAGATAGAGGAAGATTTCAATAATTCTTTAGATATTTCAAGATTCAAGAACATAATTTCTTTATCTTGTTTTCTTTATTATTTTTATGATGATATTTTTTATGTGATTAGGAGCTAATTGGAATATAAATTTAGTTAGGAAGAACCTAGGATGTGATATGCTTCAATTCATTCTTTGGTTTAATAAAATTCTAGTTTTTTTATGATTTATTTATGTTTTGATATTAGTTGAATTAAAGGGGCAAAAGTGAAAGATTCATTATATGATTCATGCATCAAGATTTGAGATGTGAGCTGTATGTTTAAGTCATAGTGTGAACAAAAATGGTTAAGCGTGAGTTATTCAAGAGAAAGCTACGAGATCTTCCTAGGTTAGGGTAAAACTTATCAAAGGAGTTTATAGCAAGAAATAAATCATTTTTAAATTATCTAGATTCAAAAGATATTTTGGTTAATTAAGCTCTAAATAGTGATTATATATGTCGAGAGAGAATATAGCCTAAGTTAAGAACTCTTACTGGTCCAAGAAGCATGAATAATCCATTAATTGAAGTCAAAATTAATATAGTAAAGTCCTAGTGAAACATAGCCTAAATCTAGTTAGTTTATAGTTTAGTATATTCTTGATCATTGTTTTACATTAGTATTTATATTTGTTATTTATTTTATTTTCTTTATTCATCTACCTATAAAGGTTGATCTAGCTTGTTAAGTTTATAGGTAGTGGGTAGTTAATAGACAATCCTCATGAGATTGACTCGTATTCTCCTGTGTTAGCTGCACTGTATGTTTGCAGTAAAACATTATAACATAGGTATATGTAATGGATCCTTTGCTTGACTAGTTATGCTTGCATCATTCCCTCTCTCCTCAAAAGGATTTGACTTTGAATAGTTACTTTATCAAAAGGAGAAAGATCATCAACACTAAAAGTAGCACTAACATTATAATCATTGGAAGCTCTTGCTTGTAAGCATTATTATTGATCCTATATCCTATCAATTACTTGAAATGGACCATTCATTCTTAGGTGCAATTTAAACAATCTTTATAATAGAAATCTTTCCTTCCTCATATGCACTTAATCCCAATCACTAGGTAGAATGATAACTCTTCTTATATACTTTTTAGTTTTGGTTACGTATTGCTCATTTTTCTTTTTGATTTGATTCTTTACACATTCATAAAGTTACTTTACCATTTCATCTTTTTCTTCCCATTCAAACTAGTTCTTTCATCAATAGGCCAAGGTAATAAATTTAAAGGAGTTAGTGGATTAAAATCATAAATAACTTCCAATAGTGAGTATCAGTAGATGCATGCACCTCCTCTTATATGTAAACTCAACAAATAGTAAGCAATTTTCCCAATTCTTTAAATTCCTTTGATTGATAGCATGAAGTAACATAGTTAAAGTCCTAATTACTACTTTAGTTTGACCATAAATTTGAGGATGGATCGTAATAGAAAATAGTAACTTTGTCCTTAATTTACCCTATAAAACTTATAAAAAGTAAATAAGGAACTTAGTATCTCGATCACTCACCCTCTTAGGAACTCCATATAATTGTACGCCTTTGTTAAAGAATAGATTACCAATATTGGTTGCATTATCATCTTTATCACAAGGGATAAAATGCATCATGTTAGAGAACCTATCAACTACAAAAATTATAGATTCGTTAACAATATTTGCCCTATTTAGCCCCAATACAAAGTCTACAGACACATTTACCCATTTCATCACGTACAGGTAAAGGTGTATACAATCCATGTATACAATCCATATTTTAAAACTTTAAATATACCTTTTTATAAGTGATGCACCTATTATAGATCCTTTTTACATCATATCTCATCTTAGGCCAATAGAAATGCTAATATAACATATCAAATGTCTTTTTAACATCAAAGTGAACCATCAACCTCATTATATGCTTCACTTACAAATAACTCACGAATAAAACGAATAGGTACACAAAGTTGATTTTCATGAATCAAATGTCCTTTATGCTTATTAAACTAAAGACCCCTATTCATATTTCAAATTGCATTACCAAAGTCATTATCATTAGCATACAATTCCTTCATATTTTATGATTATGAAAATTTAACGTTCAAGGAAGAAAGAAGAACATACATTCGAGACTATATATTAACAACCATTTTCTCCTTCTTTTATTTATACTTAGTGACATACAGAAAAGTTTTATTGAATTCCATCTATCTAGTATGACATTTGTTCTTAAATTTCTCCTTTTAGATGCTTTAACAATTCATGATCAATTTGTATATCAAACTCTTTAGGCCATATGTAATGTTAGCACATCTATAACGCTCTCACTAATGCATATAGTTTTTTTTTATCACAAATTACATAATTCAAGGTTGCCCCATTGATTTTCTCGATGAAGTAGGTTGTTGGTCTCTTATTTTTACATCAAAATAGCTCTAATACCTATTCCTAAAGCATCACACTCAACCTTAAATGTTTTAATAAAATCAGGTAATACTAATAAAGGCATTGAATATATCATTTTTTTAGCAACACTCAGTGCTTGATCTTGTTCACCCTCACAATGAAACCCTATATATTTCTTTATAATTTCAGTAAATGGCGTAGTAATTGTTAACAAAAACTAACTAAACCATGAAAATAGCTTAGCTTAATTATTGACTTAGGCCTTAACCATTACTTAATTTCTTTCACCTTTTCCTCATCTACCTTAATACATTTTGCAATAAAAACATAACAAAGAAACAAATTATTTTCTATGCAAAAAGTACATTTTTTAAGATTAGAATATAGTTTTTCTTTTCTTAGTATATCAAGCACACATCTCAAGTGATAAATATGCTCTTCTAAATTCTTACTATACACTAGAATGTCATAAAAAACAGATAACTATACATTTGCCTAGATATATATGTAACATATGATTCATTAATTTCATTAAAGTACTAGGTGCATAAGTAAGACCAAACAACATAATTAACTACCCATAGAGCCATATTTAGTTCTTAAAGATAGTTTTATATTCATCATCTTCTCTCATCCTAAATTGGTGATATCCACTTCTCGAATTAATTTTAGGACATATAAAAAACTGTAAAACTCTTCAAAGATATCATTTAACCTAGGAATGAGCCATTTATACTACAGATTATGTAATTGATAGCTTTAGAATCAACACACATAAGCCAAGTCCTTCTTAGGCACTAAAAGCATAAGAACTATATAAGCAATCATATTGTCCGTCATGCACCCCTTAACTTATTTGCTACAATGATAGTGCTAGCTACATTTATGCAACTTCATCCATCAATGATCATACTATGTACCATATTATGTATATGGAGTGGAATATGTTTTGTCTCTACTGCTCCAACTCGTTATGCTTAATTTGACCATTTCAAAATGTAAAACCACAAAGGATTAAAACCTTAAAGAATGCATACACAAGTTTAAACTGAACAAAGAGAACTAAATTGTTGAATATAAAGAATTAAGAATAAAATTTATGAATTAATTGAATGCCATAAAAATAATCCTTTAATAATTTCAAAGTTTAATAAAGAATAAAAAAGAAGACATCATAACTCTAAATAATAAAGAAGTTAAAAACTCTCTAAAATTGAAAAGAAACACTCCTAAATATAAGACAAAATTAGAGTTTCAAGCTGACACAAGCTGATACACAATCGTGTTATAGGCTATATTTATTACAAAAATTTTAGTGCACGTAAGCACGGATTAGGATATACTTATATTTGATAATCTTTGTATATATTTTTGAAGATGGGTATAGGCTATAGCACACTCACATTAGAGATCATGGATCTTTCTATAACTTTGTGAAAATGGAAATAGGTTTTAACATGCCCATGTTAGGGTCATATCTCGCAACTTAGTTTTCCAAAAAGTTGTGTGAGTTAGTACACAACTGTGTTAGAAGCCATGTTTATGTCCAACTTTTCTCCCATATTAACTTGATTCAAGTTTTAACCAATAGTTTATCATCCTACAAGTTCAAAGCGTCTCCAAAATTTGTTCTTGACATGCTCTTTAAAGCATAATTAACATTTATGTCTTAAATCAACCCATCAAACCTTTTTTAACCCTCTTAATCTTACCTTTGGTCTGCTAAGTATAAACAATGGACCCCTTAAATTTTAAATTTTCATGCTTACATCAATCTCCCTATCTTCAAAAGGATTCGACCTTGAATCATTACCTAAAAAAGGAGAAAGATCAATAATATTAAAAGTAGTACTAACATTATATTCACCTAAAAGTTCTAGTTTGTAAGCAATATCATTAATCCTCTCAATGAATTGGAATGGATCATTCCCTTTTGATTGTAACTTTGACCTCCTCTATATTGAGAATGGTTCCTTCCTCATATGCACCTAAAATCAATTACCAGGTTCTTTAGATAGTTTGTATTTTACCGTTATTAGCTTTGATTGCATAATACCCATTCTTCTTTTCAATATATTTCTTTCCTATTTATAAAGTTATCACATCTTGTAAACCTTCTTTGCTCGATCCAAACTAAACTTTTCATTAACATGTAAAAGCAATAAATCTAAAGGAGTTATTAGATTAAGACATAATAACTTCTAATAATGAGTAATTAGTAGATAAATGCACACTCCTAATATATGCAAAATCAACAAATGTTAAGTAATCTTCCCAATTCTTTAAGTTTCTTTAAATGGTAACACAAAGTAACATAGTTAAAGTCCTAACTATGAATTTAGTTTAACCATCATTTTGACGATTAATAGTGGTAGAAAATAGCAACTTTGTCTTTAATTTATCCCAAAAACTTTTTAGAAGTAACTAAGGAACTTAGTATCTCACTCACTAACTATACTCCTAGGAATGCCATGTAGTCATACTACTTCCTTGAAGAATAAATTAGAAGCATTGGTTGCATCAATAGATTTATCACAGGGAAAAAGTAGTACCTTTTTAGAGATCATATCAACTACCATAAGTATAAAATACTTACCTTTTTATCCTAGTTAAACCAATCAGAAAACCTATAGAAATATCCATCTATAGTTTGCTAGGTATAGCTAGTAAAGGCATATACAACACATGTGGTAAAATTTTAAATTTATCCTTTTACAAAAATTAGTCCTTATCATGTCTCTAATGCCCTCACTAATGCTTAAATCTCTTTATCATCTATTAGGTAGTATAAGGCTGCCATACTAAGCTCCTCACTAAAATAAGTTATTGGCCTCTTGTCTTATATTAGCAACTTTAATGTCAAATCCTAAGGTATCACGTTCAATTTCATGTTTTTTGGAAACTCTAGGTAATGTTAACCCAGGTTTTGAGTATAACATGTCTTTAATGACATTACATGTTTGCTACTATTCACTAACCCAATGAAACCCCATAAATTTATTAATAATTTTACTAAGTGGTGCAATAATTGTATTCAAATCTTTAACAATCCTCTGATAGAAACTAGTTAAACCATGAAAACTCCTTACCTTAGTTATGAATTTAGGTCTCAACCATCCCCTAATTACTTTTACCTTTTCTTCATCCACCTCGATACCTTTTTTCCCTTAATAATATGACTAAGAAACACAATCTTTTACGTATAAAAGTTAGCATACGATTGGTTCTTTCCTTATCATATCCAGGACACATCTCAAGTAATAAATATTCTCTTCTAAGTGTTCATTGTACACTAAAATATCATCGAATTAGATGACTATAAACATGCCTATGCATGCGTATAAAACATATCCATTAACCTCATGAAAGTACTAGGTGCATTAGTAAGACCAAATGACATAACTAACCACTCATATAACCCTTATTTAGTCATAAAGATAAGTTTACGCTCATCACCTTCTTTTATTCTAATATGTGATACCTGTTTTTCAAATTAATTTTAGAAAATATGCAAGAACTATATAACTCATTAAAAATATCATTTAACTAAAGACTTGGATGTTTATAATTTATCATTATGTTGTTGACAGCTTTATAATTAATAAACATCCACCAAATGTCATCCTTCTTATGCATTAAAATAATTGGAATCACAAAAGGACTTATACTCTCCCTTATGTATGCCTTAGCCATTAACTCCTCCACTTGTAAAAGCTTTCAACTCTTTTTAAGAATCCATAAGTTGCTTAAGATTTCTTATTATATTATTGAGAATTGATTCCAAAAAATAATGATATAATCAATAAACTTTACAAGTGTCAGCTTTACCTTCTTCTCCTTAAATTAATTGTAGAAGACAAAGATCAATTTCATTCAGGATCATTCCTACCTTTAAAGGAAGGAATGATCATATTGATGCTACCAATATTTCCATCTGACAGCGTGTGTCAAGTGCACTGCAAAATTTACATGACTTTGCACACTAAAATTTTTAGTTATGGTGAGTCGGGATCGAATCCACAGGGAATGTTCGGTTAATTTCCGTAACAAAATTAATTGATGCAAGGAAAATATAAAGGGGGTTGGATTTTAAGCAATTTATAAATTAAAGTAAAACTAAACTATAAAAAACAAATTAAAACAAGCAATAAAAGAAAAGCAAAGTTTCAAATATGGGTAAGGTTCGGTTCTAGGGTCAATCTCGGCCTAAACACAATTAAGTATATTCCATCGTCCTAATGTCATTACAATTCTCTTCAGTGATTCCAATCTTCTTTTTGAATGTGGTCTTATCCTAATCTTCCAGTGCGATTGGAATCTGAAGATAACCTGAAAAGCAATCTAGAAAGCAATAATAATCATAACCAGCCAATCTCTCAAGCATTTGATTAATAAAAGGAAGGGAAAAGTGGTCTTTATGAGTTACATAATTCAACTTCCTATAACCAATAAGTACTTGCCACCCAGTTTGCACTCGGGTGGGAACCAACTTACCTTCCTAGTTTGTCACAACAGTGATTCTAAACTTCTTTGGAACCACCTAAACAGGACTTACCCACTTACTGTTGGAGATCGGATAAATCACCCCAGCATCGAGAAGCTTTAGCACCTCTTTCTTCACAACTTCCATCATTCGAGGATTCAGCCTACGCTGAGCTTGCCTTGTGAATTTTACATCATCCTCCAACAAAATGCGGTGCATGCAAATAGATGGGCTTATCCCTTGAATATCTACAATAGTCCACCCGATGGCCTTCTTATGCTGGCCTTCTTATGCTCTCTTAGCATTCGAACCAACCTCTCCTCTTGATTTGAAGTCAATTCCGTCAAAATGATGACTGGAAGAGTTTGCTTATCTCCCAAATAATTATACTTCAGGTGTGTAGGGAGCGGCTTCAGTTCCAGTTCTAGTACCTGCATATTAGAAGGTAACAACTTCTGGTGAGATTTATATAGTTCTAAAGAAGCTAAATCATACCCTTTTAGAGAGTTTTCTAATGATTCCACAGTGACCATCATTTCCATAAGCTCTTTTCCCATCTCTTCTACTCCCATATCCTCAGTCAAAACTATTTCCAAATGATCTTTACAACCTAATTTAAACATTTCCTATACCAAAGGATTAATCACATCAACAGAAAGAACACAATGATCATTAGGAGGATGTTCCATGGCATCGAAAATATTAAAATGAATCACATACCTTGACATTCTCTTCCCTTTCTTTGAATCTATCAATCAATTTAGGGCAAGCCTGCACATGGTAAGAATTATTGA
>JAOQMM010000007.1:7726305-7737771 GCA_027563515.1 Erythroxylum platyclados
AAAATCATATATTTTTTTGGATTAAGAGAAGCTTTTTTTTTTAAAACAACATCCTAACCTTTTGGTATGATTAGCACGACTGCTAACTTTGACCCTTTATTTATGTTGAAGTCAGTGGACTAAATTTATAATCTCATTTTATTCACATAGATCTTTTACAAACATATGGAATTTTAAGCAATTTGATAAGCTCAACACTATGTTAAAATAATGCATAAGATATTATTCAAATTAAGCATCAATTTTGATAAGACCTTCACTAATAGGACTAATAAAATTTGATACCCACATGATAAGACCAAAGATAATTCCTTTGAAACACTTTTAATTTAAGAACATAATAAAAAAAACACTCGAAGAAAGATATAGATCACCAAACTCAGAAAAAAAAGAGGTTGAGAGTGGTAAGATCTTAGCGTTTTAATCACAATTAGCAAGCTATACAATATTGAAGTTCTTAGAGAACTTTGAGCAAGAGCACTCTTAAAAGATGGAAGAAAATATCTTTAATGGTTTGATTAATTAATAATAATCATAAAACTATTAGTTACATACAGTCCTAAGCCTCTTATAACAATTTAAAAAATAACAAAAAAACTATATGATTATAGCAAGCTCGATGTTTGTCTTAGACATAGTTAACTTTAGTTTTGTTATGGAAAAATAGTAGATAAAACAAAGACGGATATGGTGTTGGATAAATATTAAATTGGTGCTAATTTTCTTTGAGAAATCTAATACACAAATCTCATAAAAGATCGGTGTTAGTTATAAATATGACTTCGACGTTGATTATATTCTGTTTCTCAACACTCTAACAAAAGTGAAAGACCAATGTCAATTATCCTTTAAGCACATAATTGATTACATTTTATGACCACAATTTTTTTGTTTGCTCCTTCACTTGGATTATCAAAATAGGTATAACCTTTAACCTTTAAAAGTATTGAAAACTCACCCCTTGCATAGAGGTATACCATTAAGTTATTGAAGGCTTCTTCAGATTTCCTTACCCCATTTTGTGCCAGTGGTCTCCCAAAATGCCTGTAGAGTGTGAGTTACATATGCTTGATTCCCATCATTTTTCCTCTCCACAAAAGGATGTATCCTTAAATTTACATTTTTCTTTGTAAAATTAAAAGGAGATAAATCAGCCATATTGAAGGTAAAATGAACACCATAGTCACTTGGTAAGTTGATCTTGTAAGCATTATTGTTCACTCATTCCATAACTTAAAATGTTCCATCTCTTTTTATTCACTTAGATTTTCACTTGCTTGGAAATGTCACCTTTCACAATTGCACCCAATCCCAATCTCTAGGTTTAAATATCACTTCCTTCCTTCCATTTCTAGATTGCTTAATATATTGTCAGGTCCTCTTTCTAAGTTCAACCTTTCCTTCTCGCAAAGTATCTTCACCAAATTAACTTTATTTTTACCATCCAATTTGACCTAGAGGAATAGGTATAAGATTTAAAAGAGCCAATAGGTTAAATCTATAAAAAATCTCAAATAATGTAAAACTCATAGTAGTATAGAAAATCTTCTTATAATAAAATTCAATAAAAGGCAATGTCTTTTACTAAGTCTTAAGATTCCAACTAATGATAGCATACAGTAACACCCTAAGACTCCTATTAACTACCTCAGCTTGCCCATCAGTTAATGGCTAACAAATAGCAAAAAAATAATTTAGTGCCTAATTTTCCTCACAAATTCTTCCAAAATTAGCTTTAAAACTTTAACATCTATATTTGACACAATGGTTCTAGGAACTCTATGCAATCTAATAATCTCCTTGAAAATAATTTAGCAATATTGAATGCATCACTGATTTTTTCATGTCATAAAATGCGACATCTTAGAAAACCTTTCCACTAATAAAAAAATTAATTCCTCACCATTCCTAAACCTAGGTAACCATAAAATAAAGTCCATTGAAAGATCTATCCATGATTTACTAGGTAATAAGCTATAGGGTTATACTCTAAATTTCACCTACTTATAAATAACAGACCTCCCACACACCTCTCTACATCTCTCCTCATATATGGCCAAAAGAAATGCTCATTCAATTTCTCTAAAGTCTTTTTAACTCCAAAGTGTCTTATGTAGTCTCCCCCATGTGATTCTCTTACAACTAACTCCCTTAAAGAACTACAAGACTTACGAGACACACACATTCAATTTTCTCTAAACAAATATCTTTATGCCTGTAGAAATTCTCAAAAGTTAAAGCCTCGAATGCTTAAAACACATAACCAAATTCATGATCATCACTATATAATTCCATAATATGTTAAAAAGCCCATTAATTTAGTGCGCTTAGTGCTCAACAAATTATGTCTCATAAATAATGCATCAGGTATCACAGTTTCCTTACCTTGCTTATATTTTAACACATAAGGAAAAGTCTTAATAAACTCCACCCACTTGATATATCTCTTACTTAATTTACTTTGACCCCGATTATACTTTAATGAATCATGGTTTGTATTATCAAAAAAACCTTATGCAATAAATAATGTTACTAAGTCTTTAAAGCTCTTACCGATGCTTTTTTCTCCTTATTATAAGTTAGGTAATTTAAGGTCTTCTCACTAAGATTCTCACTAAAGTATGATATTAGCATTCTATCTTACATTAACACCACTCTAATTCCTACACCTAAATCATCACACTTAATCTCAATGTTATTGGTAATGTTAGGTAAAACTAACACAGGAGTTGAACTCAACTTCTCCTTTAATATACTAGAGGCTCTCTCTTGATCTTCACCCTACTTAGGCCTTACACTCTTCTTCATAATTTTAGTCAATGGTGCAACAATTGTGCTAAAGCTCCCAACATCACTCATAATTATAAGTGTTGGCCACTCTTTAATAGCTCTTATTTTGTCCTTATCTACTTCTATGTCCTTTACATTCATTACATAGCTAAGGAACATAACTTGTTTAGTGAAAAAAAATATGTTTATTAAAATTGGGATATCAAATTTCTTGTCTAAGCACATATAAAACATGTTCTAAATGCTTAGCATGCTTATTTATGATCTAACTATGTGATTTAGGATCATTAATTATTTTAGTTAACCTTAAGGTTCAAGGACATTTTATGTGTGACATTGTCATTTGGGAAGGAAATAAGCTCTAAATAACAAAGAACATGCTGGGAAAGTCTAAAGTAATTAATGACAAAATATCACATTATTAGTAACATAGGTTTAATAATATGAGCTTAACTTGGTTTGTTTACATCATATCCCTCAAGAATATTACGTTCAAGTAGTTTCCTTTGCTATTGTTAGAAGATAAGGCAAGATTCAGTTAAATTTAGATTAGGAAAGCAATAAGTTATAGTTTCCATATTTGAGAAGGAGTTTCTTACTTTTTACAGTTATGCTAGGAGAAGCTTTTAAGGATTTATTAGGTCAATTTACAACCTATATAAGAAATGCATTAGGTTTATAAATCAAAATTCATGATTAAGTATTCAAATAAATTAAGAGCTTTGTTATTCATTTTCTTATATGAGTTGATTCTTATCTTTATGACTTAGTCATTGTGACATTAGTTTTTGATATTTTATGTCATGTGACTAGGTTTGAGCATAATATATTTAAGTTCATGTCCTTTTAATTTTAAGCTTTCAGTAATTCACAAAACCATAAAATTTACTTCTTTATTTTCAAATGAGTTATGTATCACTATTAATAAGAATATCAATAAAGTATACTACCATAAACTTGCCTAAATATTCATGTAAAACATTGTTCATCACTTAAAAAAAGTACCAAGTGCATTAGTCAAACCAAAAGGCATTAATATTATTTATACAATCCATTTAGTTTTAAAGGTACTTTCCCACTCGTCTCTTTCACAAATCCATTTTTAGTTTTAAAGGTAGTTTTCTAGTCATCTCTTTCTCTAATCCTTGTTTAGTTTTAAAGGCATTTTTCCACTCATCTACTTCTCTAATCTATATCGGGACACATATGATATCCTATTAAATAACTACCATCACTTGACTTATAATTAAATCTAATCAAATATGTTGAGCATAATTAATCTATTAGTTATCACTAAAGTGTAAGATACTATCTTTATCTGGTATTAAAGTATTTATTCTTGTAGTGCATCAATTTTACTTCATTTATCGGTCCTTTATGATATTCTTATGGTTGAATCTATAGTGGCTAATCACAAATCTAACAATTTAGAACATAAAGAGTAAATTAAACTAATGAATAACCAAATCTTGTATTGATAATTGAAGAATCCTTATAGGCTAAGCTAGGTGGCAATGGTAGTGATATGCACTTTTGGAATGACTTCTAGACCTTTGCAGGTTCCTTGAAAAATGTCATCGAAGTGTCATCTCTAAGAAATATCCTGCTTAATAATACAACTATGGCTGAAGCTTTTAACCACAAGGATGATATTCTCAATACCATTACTCATCCTCAGCTTCACCAAGAGATCCTCAATATACTCTGAATAAGAATGTATAAGATATCAATATATGGAGGCCCTCGGGTAATGGCAAACTCACTAATATATTGTGTATAAGATTTTAAAAAAGGGTTCCATCATAGAGTAAACTAATTTAAATTTTTTTGGTGTAAGTATGCACTTCTAAGAACCTCCATCACTCTATAGAAAGCTATCAAGGATAAACTCCCTATAATGGAAAAATTCAACAGATACCTCATATTGCCCAACAAATGTGTTTTGTGTATGAATGCTTTAGAAAGTGTTTCTTATCTCTTTTTCCAATGTGATTTTTCTAAAGATCCTTGGTTAATGATATTGGGAAAATGTTCGCTAAAGGACCTGCTAATGGAATTGAGGGATAATAGAGAGAAGCTTTGCTCTTTCTCTAGACCTTTAGTCTTTAGTTTGTTCTTCCTACTAGAATTCTCTTTAGATTACATTCCCTTACTGTCCATATTTGAACTATGATCTCCTTCCTTACTATTCAATCTTCCTCATTGTTTCTTTTGTTTGACCCTTTTCCTTGCTTTCCTTGTCTTACCCTTCCCTTTTCTCCTTCAATTGGAGTCAGTTCTCTACTATTTTTCAACCAAGGCTGGGTCCATCTGCACTACTGTTCCAACCTTTTAACCAACTTACTATTTTTAGCAACAGTTTCTAATTAAATTTGATGCCCCTTGCTCTCTTCCCTTTCTATTGCCCTCCATGTAGCATGTTGGCCTATGCATTAACTAGGAAATAGATTGTTACCTTCCTGATTTCCCACCTTTTCCCCTTCAAAACCCCTTTAATCGACAATTATTTCTCAACTACCTCTAGTGGAGAAAGCCTTTTCTTCCTCAGAGACAAAGAGAAGCTAGAAGCTACTTAATGGAGAGGATAAAGACCATACTCTTTACTATTCCCCTATTAGAGAGGATGGAGGGAGATTCATTATAGGACCTGACTTAGATGTCTTGCAAGATGGAGAAAAATCTTAGGAAGCATCCTTAATAGGCTTTTTCGTTACAAAGAGATCTCCTTTCCCTATGCTTCAGAAATGGGCTCTCTCTATATGGAAGAAAAAAGGATTAGTTTATATGCTCTTAGCTGATAATAACTATACTATCTTCACCTTTGCTTCCAAGCCCCAGGCACTAGAGGTAATTGAAGAAGATCCCTAGCATGTGGTTAATTTTCTCTATTTCTTTAACTTTAAGAACCTAATTTTTAAGTGAACATAGTCAAGAATTAATCAATACCATTTTGGGTCAATTTATCTAATGTTTCTTTAGAATAATGGACAACAAAAGGTTTAAGTTTGATTGCTAGTTTTTTGTGAAGACCTATATGTATGGATGAAAACATAGCTAGGAAGAAAAGGATAAGATATGCCCATTTTGTATGTGAATATAGACATTTACAAGAGGCTATTTGATCAAATACCATTAATGAGATTATGGCATAATGGGAAACTTTATGATGATAGTGTATATATTAATTACCATTGGAAACCCTCATTAAACCTACAAGGAAAGATGTGGAGGCATATAGGGAAAACATTCAAGAAGGGTGACTATTTTGAACTAATGAGAATTCAAAAGGAGAGTCATATGATGGAAACTGAGCCTACTCATAATAGTATTGCTCTGAATGCTAGAATAACCCAAGAAGTAGACAATTTAGCAATAGATAACTTAATGCTTTCCTAAGATCTTAAAATAAGAGCTCATTCATAGTAAAAGAGGAATGAAGTGTGTGACGAAGTGTCTCTACAAAAGACTAATACCTTGGAGGCCACCTAAGGTGAAAGTTAAGCAAATGACCCTCCCCGGACTCCTCTTTATAATGTTGTAAATGGAACTAACAAGGAATCTGAAGGGCTATTTCAGAATGTTAAAAGGAAGAAGGCTAGTAGTAGCAGTAAAGGTAAATGCTCCAAGGACAACCTCAAATTAAATGACACTTCTTACATGGAATTTTAGGGGCCTCAGTTGCCCTAAAAGCTTTTGGCTTTAAAGGATTTTGTCTATAATATGAATTCATGATTTTTTTTTCTATTTTGGAAACTAAAATTTGACAATAAAATAGTAAGTATCTTAGTATGTTGGGTACTAAAGAGAGAGTCATTTCTAATCATCAAGCCCAATTTTGTACTATAATAATAATCGTATATAACCTATAGTACGTTCATATTGATCTTATTAAAGTTGATATGCAAATGATTTATATGAGATGGCATTTCTTCAAAGAAAGTATTTTAGTTTACTCCTCTATTGTGTACGACTCAAACTATGCTTTCTAAAGGAAAGAGATATAAGAGAGTTAAATATCCTTCCAAGGGAGAGTGGCTGGTCCTTGCCTTATTAGTGGAGATTTCAACTCTACCTGATACTGAACAAAGGCTAAAGGTCACTTTTCTCTAAGGATTTACTATTCTAAATTCAAAGAATGTCTGGAAAATTTGGGGGTGGTTGATCTTAAGTCCCGAAGCCATTGGTCACTAGAGCAGAATTGTTGTCCATGTTAGATAGAAATCACTAGGCCATAAATGAGTATGTTGATAAACAGAATCAAGAAATGATGACCAATAAATATAAATGAGAAATTGAACGAATATAGGAGTTATAGAGGCGTGACTGGGAAACCATACTTTAGTATAGTTAATAAGGTTGCTACCTATGTTAGCGAAAGGACAAGGCCATTTTTTCAATAAGCAATCTTCTTATTGATTCCTAAGGAAGATGTTATATTAGGGCTATGGTTAATTTAGATTATTTTCCTAAAAGTAAATATTATTTTTTGGATCCCCTAATTACTTATCATACTTGTTGAGGCAAGTTTTTACCTATTTAAAACGCTCAATATACTGCAAGTGCACGGGTCATGGGTGTAGTATGTGAGGTTTCGATCCCTCGAGGAGTTGTCAAACTAATTTAATTCTTAGTTATCTAAGGCTGAAAGAATTTTTGAAATGAAAATAAAAACAAACAGAAAAGTAAATATGTGAAGATGATTGACAGAAAATTAATTTGTAAAATTAACACAAACAAAATCGAATATTGAGCACTACCAAATTCACAATGAGAAATCACATAAGAAAAATTACCAAAATTATGAGAAAGGGATATATCCTATCATCAATGCTAACCTAATCACTTTTATGTTAATGTGGTGTCGGTTCTAGACTATCGAAGGGTGGATTAGTCTCTCTCGAGTTATAATCACTAAGCCCGAATTGATAAACCCAAATTAAGTTACATTACCGAACAAGTATCTCTCGATTAACAATCAGCCCACAACCTAATCAGATTTTAAGAATTCTATTAAACAACCTGGTCCTCACATGAGATCTCTCTCTGTATAATTACCGATTTGATTATTTGCGTGATCTATTAGGTTAATTAACTCTCATTAACCAACCCAATCATTTTGCATTTAGTTCACTCTCTCAATTTATTACCGAAACATGAAGTTACAACAAATAATCAAAACACCCAAATAAATTAATACAAAAACAACTGAATTAACATTGAATCAAGTTTAAATCCCTAAAGAAAAGTTAGAACATCATCATCAATCCCAAATCCATCAACATCATCATATCCATCTTACACATTTAAAAAAGAAAAAAGACAAAGATGGAAAGGAAATGTCACTTAGATAAGATCCGGATGGCTCAGGAAAGTAGCAACAGTAGAAGCCAGCTCCTCTCTACTCTTTGTCCTCTTCTCTCTCTTCTTCTTCTTTCTTCTTGGAGTTTTCCCAAAGTGGCAGAAGTTGGAGCTCTCCCTAGGGTTCTTTCTCTTTCTTTATATAGTCTTTTCTATTTCAGGTAAACCCTAGGGTATTCCTAGGTCTAAACAGTTCCAAATGTCCCTCAATAAGTCGCGTTCGGGAAGCTGTCTGCGCTATCTGTCGTGCTATGGGCCACGATCGTGGCACTGGGTTTTTGCTCTCTGTCATGATTGTGGCAGACTCTCCATGCTTCTGTCACGATCGTGGCCTTGGGCCTTACTTTAGGCTTCCTCTGAATTCTCTCCATTCTTCGATATTTGATCCGAAATACTAACAAACTCATCAAGGCACCTTAAATACAAAAAATTTAAGCTCAATGGCACACTTTAACCCATGAAACACTGTTTTAACCCATGAAACACTGAAAACACAAATTTCTAACTAAATATCCTAACGTAAACATGGACTAACCATTTAATTTAACAACTAAACACATACTAAATTACTTGCTAAGAAATTATGCAACCTACCACTATAAACATCCCTACACTTAAACTTTTGCTTGTTCTCAAGCGAAGACAAAACAAGCAAAATAAAAACACAACAACCAGAACTAATAACAAAACACACACATGCAATAATGGGACAATGACATTAAACTTTACGAAACAAATTTAACTACAAACACAATCCATCAAATTGTTCTACTTATTAACTTGTGAAATCTATGTCTAAGTACTTTGGACTAAATATACATACTAATAACGACTTAATGTCAAACTCATTCAATCCTATCACTTACACACACATATTGATAATTATTCAATCAATCAAAATTGTATCTATCCTATCTTATAATTAATTAACAAAGAGTAAGAGAATTAGTAAGCCAACATAGTCCAAATCATTAAGACTTATTTATGGAATTTAAAACAAATGTAACTACCAAACTATTTAAATCTAACTACAAAACGTGCTAAGTTATGGTCATTAGTTTGACCTACGTCTTTGGAACCATGTTCAATTTTCCAAAAGGAAAGAGATTACTTCTTTTTCCTTCGAAATCACTCTACCAAGATATGGTTTGCAGTGATGCCCATTCACCTTAATGGTTTCTTTGTTTGCATTTGTCAATTTTAGGGCTCCATGATCAAAAACTTGGGTGACTGTAAAAGCTCCACTCCATCATGATTTTAGCTTTCCTAGAAATAGTCTCAACCTCGAATTATATAGCAAAATTGCATCTCCTAGCTTGAATTCCTTCTACTTAAGATGAGAGTCTTGCTATCTCTTGATCTTCTCCCTGTAAAGTTTACCCTTTTCGTATGCATTAAAATGAAACTCTTCGAGTTCATTTAGTTGTAGGAGTTGGTTTTCACCCGCTTGCTTCCAATTGAAGTTTCAAATGAAAAACCTTACCATATACAAGCCTAAAGGGAGTCATTCTAATAGGTATTTTGAACGCAGTCCTATAAGCCCATAAAGCGTCATCTAACTTTAATGCCCAGCCTTTGCTAGAGCTATTCACGTCTTTTCTAGATTTTTTTCAGCTCTCGGGTAACGACTTCCACTTGTCCACTCGTTTGCAGGTGATAAGGAGTAGGAACTCGATGGTGGACTCTGTATCTTTTTATGAGGGCACCAAAAGATCTGCTGCAGAAATGTGCTCCTTCATCACTTATTATAGTTCTTAGGACTCCAAATCGGCTATAAAACCTTTTGATAAACTTCTAGACAACTTTCCCATCATTAGTTGGAGATGCCATGGCTTCAGCCCAATGAGATACATAATCCATCGCCATTAGAATGTACGTGTTCCTTATGGAGTATGGAAAAGGCCCCATAAAGTTGAAGCCCCATACATCGACTTCAACTTCTAAAATGTTGGATAAAGGAATATCATCTTTTTTGGAGATGTTACCTACTTGTTGACAGTAATCACATTTTTCCACGAAAGCTTAAGCGTCCTTAAACAAATGTGGCCAATAAAATTAACACTCGAGTACTCGATCTGCCATTTTGTTTGCTCCTTAGTTGCCAACGTATTGAGCTTCATGACACTGTGTAAATATATCCAACATTTCATCATTTGGAACACATCATCTTACTAAACCATTAGCACATGTTCGATACAAGATTGGTTCATCCCATAGATATCGGGTGCATTCATACAAGAACTGTTTCCGTTGTTGATATGATAGATTAGAAGGAAGTTTACCACCAGTAACATAATTTGCGATATCAGCGGACCATGTTGTTGCCAGTTATTAAGTAACATCAAGGTTTCATCAGGGAAGCTCTCATTAATATCATCACTTTGCTTGCATTCCCCTCCTTCTAGATGTGATAAATGGTTTGAAACCACATTCTCTGCTCCTTTCTTATCTCGTATGTCTATATCAAACTCTTGTAATAGTAGCACCTATCAAATAAGTCTCAGTTTCGCGTCCTTCTTGGCAAAAAGATATTTTAAAGCATTGTGGTCGGTAAATATGATCACTTTAGAACCCAAGAGGTACGACTGAAACTTGTCATATGCATAGACCACTGCGAGTAATTCCTTTTCTGTGGTGGTGTAATTAAGTTGAGGTCTTGTAAGGGTCTTGCTTGCATACTATATCACATGTAACCTTTTGTCTCTCCTTTAACCCAATATGCAACCTATAGCCTAGGTGCTCGCATCGCACATGACCTTAAATGGGAGTGTCTAATCAGGTGGAGTTAAGATTGGGGTTGATGTTAATTGATTAAATACGGATAAACAATTTTCATCGAAAGGAAAGGCATATCCTTGACTATCAAATTTGTTAAGGGTCTTGCAATTTGTGAGAAATCTCTAATAAAACGACGGTAGAACCCAACATGGCTTAAGAATCCTCGCACACCCGTGACATTGGTTGGCAGTGGGAGTTTCTCTATAACTTCTGTTTTCACTCTGTCCACTTCAAATCCTTGGTATGGAATCTTATGCCCAAGCATGATCCCCTCCTGCACCATAAAGTGGCACTTCTCCCAATTCAGCCCTAAATGTGATTCTTAACATGTTTGGAGTACCCTCTCCAAATTGGTTAGAGACATCTCGAAAGAGTCTCCAAAAACTGAAAAATCATCCATGAAAACTTCCATTATATCCTCAATCATATATGCGAAGATAGAAATCATACATCTTCGAAATGTAGTGTTGTGTTTAATTTTCATTGATCTTAATGGCTTTGATATCTTAATTTGGTTATCAATTCTAATGTTTTGATCCT
>JAOQMM010000007.1:7814693-7826071 GCA_027563515.1 Erythroxylum platyclados
ATTAAAGATAAATTAAAGGAGTTTAATTTATCTAATCCTAAATATAATTTATGGTTATAATTTGTATCCATTGCTAACATATTTGAGAACCCAATAGATCACACACAAAGAACGAGTCGAAGAGAGAAAAAAATATTTTAATCAAGCTAGATTTGATCATAAAGTTCTAGAAACCGTATGATTGAATATAAGATATTTAATAAATAAGGATCAATATGAGATAATGAATCATATTTGGATCTAATTGATATTTAATTAGAATTATTTGTTTCTAATTAAAGTTCAATTAAAATTAGAATTTAGTTTTAGTTAAATTACTAAAACGTCCAAAACTTATTATAAATAGATTCAAGCTCCAAAAGAGTTAGCACTTCTTGCTTAACACTCTCTGCAATAGTTGCAGGGTTCTCTCAATATATTCTGTAGGGATAACGTTAAAGGCGGAACATTTATGCGACTATGATAGTTAAGATGAGATAGTTTCAAAAGCGGTTTGAGAAATACAACTAAAAAATGATCAAGCTTCAGAATAAGTTATTAATTAAGATTCACGTTATATTATGATTTATATATTAAACATTTTATATAGTTTAAAGTAATTGTAGCTTTTGGTAAATTAATATAAAAAATTTTATAATTATTCTATTGCACGTATCATCGGATCTGCCACAATTTTCCAACATAACATACATTACAAAAGTAAGAAAAAGAAAAGAAAATAGACATTGTGGCTTATTGCATTCCCGAGCAAAGTTTTTAGAAATTAGAGATTGTGGCTTATTGCATTCCGGAGTAAAGTTTTATCTCCTGATATTTTTAAGATCTAGTTATACTGTAAGCGTTGCCAATATCATCTTTCCTTTGTATTTAATTCAAACATCAAAATAAATGACCAAAATACCAAAAGAACATTTAACGTTGATAAATGCTTAGTGCTAGCTAAAGGCATTAAGGCGTGCATTCAGCCACTAACAAAGTGTGGGCGCCAGAAATACTTCGAGCCAAAAAAAAAATATAGATATGCTGCTTACCGTATAAACAATATAATGAGTGTGGGCAAATAATGGTGGGGAATTGCTGAGGAATCATAGTGCGTGAATAAGGGGTTTTGCTTTGAATATATGCAGAGTTTTAATCCTTACAACTGAGCTTATAGGTATTTTTCAAGGCTTGCGGTTTGCATGGCGTTATGACATACGAAATATTTTAGTAGAGTCGGATTGCCAATTGGCCATTAACCAAATCCGCCACGGGCTAGATGTTCACAGTAATAAACAGCTAATTCATAGTATTAAAAAATTTATTGGTCGAAATTTACAAGTAACTATTCAGTATGTGATAAAGGAAGCTAATAGGTGTGCAGATTACATTGCGAAATATGCTTGTTATCTATTGACTGGTCCTCATATTCTGATGCACCCTCCGCTTACGTTGAGCGAATTACTGCAAGCTGATAGTAGCTTTCATCTTACGGGAGAGTAAAAATTAGGTTGTTTGCCTATGTATAAAAAAAAAACGAAAACAAAATAGTAATAAGGCAAATAAATGTCCGGAAATTAGCTTTAGAAAATGCATTAATCTCAAATAGCGACAAGGTATTTAGGTATTTTTAATCAACGGAGGATCTTGTCAAGAGGTAAATCATTACCGATTCTCTTTTCATGTTTAATTTCACATCTTATGTTTCGCTCCAATAACTCCTTCCCCTCTTGTAGAATAAATGCCCATGTGACAATCACCGGAGAAAGCAAACCACGAGCCACGTGCTGCGATCTAATTGCGTCTCTGGAGTCTGTGGAGTTGCCAACAGAAAGGAAAAAACAAAAAACAAAACTTCAAATATCGTCTCCCTCGTCCAGTCACAACTCTCACGAGCAAAACAACATTAACGAACGAGAAATGATGTCTGCAAAATCCAACGGTTGAGGTGCACCCAATTTTTTTTAAAAAGGAAAAGCTAGTCTCTTTCTCTGCTTAAAGAAGCAACCATCTTTTTCTCGTGGGGTATTACCGTAGTAATCCAGAAATCTTCTTAAGGGCTTTTTGGAGTTGACAACTTAGTTGGGCATTGGGTGTTTGTAGCAGTAAGCTTTTATCAGTTCTATTTTTTGGTTTTGGAGAGATATGGAGAGAGATTATCTGGGCTTGGGTTCCAAAGGCCTTCCTATAACGGTGAAGGAGGAGGTTCCTGATGTCTCCAAAGATTCTGGTATGTCTTTTTTCCCGTTCAGCTCTTGTGTTCACAAGTTGTCGTCTAATCGGTTATTTCTTTACAAGTTACGGCTTTGGTTAATTAATTGGAAACTATGATGTTTGGAAGGGGTTTGTCCATGAATTGTAAAGTTCAGATAAGATAGATGGAACTACTACGACTACCTCAGAAATGTGTATGCAAGGGTTGAAAGATAGAATTTACTTTTGCCCCCTTTATCCTCCTATTAGGATCATATCTACTGTTCGCGTATCCGCCGCTAATGGCGAGTTATAGGAATGGCTTCGTATCCGATGCCTCTTAACTGTTTCACTGTTACACCTCCTTTTGATTCGTATTTACTATTTAGTTTTTACTGTGCCCATGTTTAGCTTTAGCTTTTAAACCCTTTTACGTACACAAATGAGAAGTAAAAGCTTATATACAAAACAAAAGAGAATCTTTCTCCATAGTCAAGGAGAATATAAAAATAACTCCAAGACTATATACTATAAACTTGGTTAATAATGAATCTAAATATTATTTGAGGAATTATGTTATTATTTCTTCCTTAAATTCTAAAACAGAAGTAATGTTAAAAGTCGGACTTTGTGTTTATGAATTAGAAAAGAAACCATAATTACGGATTGATTTATGAATTGAAAATTTAGACGTTTTAATAATATTTTGACTTTTTTCTCTTTTATTTTTTTGGTGTATTGGGTAGGAATAAGATAATGTGTTAGTGTTTTCTTCCCTAACATGCACATGAGCTGTTGTTATAATAGATTAATGGGTCACGTTGGAAGTCGTATTTGTAAAGCAAAATTGATGTTGATTTTATTTTTTATGAATGGTGATGCTTGACAGATACATTATTGTAATGTAAATGTGTAAAACGAAAATAAAAGTTTGTGCCCCCACCTAGAGAAAATAATACCCTTCCATGACATAACGTGAGAAACAAGAAAACCTTTTTTTTCAAAAAAATTTATTAAATGCTCCATTGTACTGAAGATGCTCTTATCGTAATAAGGACTTATAATATTCTACTCTATAATGCGCCCTGTTTCAAATGGTCCTAGTCGTCCATTTATGCATCTAACTTTTGCGTATATGGACGATAATTAACTCTCCTCTTTCTTATCTTCAACTAAAGAGAAGGCAAGGATGGCGAGTTGCTAAGAACAAAAAGAGAAGGATAGCAGTAGTAGATTTGCATTATGTGCTTTTTGTATTGTTAGAGATGGTTGTCTTCATGTTTGTATCTTGTGACATAAAATAATGATAGATAGTACAACATCTTTCTTTTTTATTTGGTTTAGCTGAATATTTTAATCCAACTTTAACTGTTGCAGTGTGCAAACTTGTTTGGGGAAATGCATTTCAACTTTGTCCACATATATCATTACCCTTTAAACTATTTCAAAAGATTCTTTCTTGGCATAATATAATCTCTATTCTTCTTTTGTCAACAGTTGTCAGTCTACTTAAATATTGTGTCAAATATTGCACGGAATATTTTATTTTACTTTTTTTTATGTGTTCTCACATCAGATCTTAAGTTTGATGGTGGAAAAAATCCATTCAAGCAGCTGATTGACATCATTTTCATTTTCATTTTGGTCTTGCAGTAGCCATGACAGGTTCAGGGATGAACTGGTCTTTTTCCAGGAAGGTTTCTTCTGTTCCTCAGTTCCTATCATTTAAGTCTTCAGTGGAAGAGTCCCCCAGAAAGACTATTCTTGATCCAATATCATCTTCTGGATTTATGACTATTTCTACTCCTGAGGCTTTTGAATCTAACCAGAAACCATATGCTGGCATTGTTCAGGTATGCTGTTAGTTATTATTACCATTTACTTTTTGTCTGCAAAACGGAAAAGTTCAGCTTCAAGATTTAATTAAACAAAATTTGATATTTGAGCTCTTAGATAGGAACGGCTATCTGCCATTTATTTCATGCTTAATGCAGTCTTTTCTTTTGTATATATTCCTTTTGATTTTTTGACATTCAAGTACTTTCTCTTCATTGCTTGTTTCTGTCTATTAGAAAAATGTGACTCATGACAAAAAAGCCGCAAGCAACCATGGAATGGCAAGCTATGCTACTGTTCATCACTGCAAGGCGTATCCAGTCCATCACCCACAGGAAGTGAGGACATTCCCTGTTAATAACCAACAAAATCAAACAATTACAATTTCCATGAGCACTCCTGTTCTGCAGTCCCATCTTGGTTCCTCTGGGCACAATGTGGTTGGCAATCCTATAAGCGCACAACCTCTTGGCGGAGTTCCGGTTGTAACCCCTGTTCCTGTCCTTTCCACCACGAATTCCATCGTTGGCACCACTGATCTTAGGTATCTAAAACTGCCAAATGCCTTTGTAGAGGAGTTTTGTAGAGTAGTTTTTAATCTCAGTTTGCTCAGCTCAATTTCAATTTCTTGTGGATGAACAGTTCCAAAGCCTCTGTTAATGCTGCTCAGTTGACCATATTTTATGCCGGATCTGTGTGCGTTTATGATGACATATCACCTGAAAAGGTATTTGCTTTACTGTATTTTAATCTTTCCAAATCTTATCTTTTTTGTTCTACAAGTGTAGACTAATTCAAACTTGTGAATCCAGGCGCAGGCCATTATGCTTTTAGCTGGTAATGGGGCTTCTCCAACACAGAACAAGACAGTTCAAACTACACAAACACGGGCACCACCAATCCCAAAACCTTCAATTGGTGATTGTTATACAGGAAACAGAAACCTGAATATGCCTTTGTGCTCAGGTCTCGCAAGCCCCATCTCTGTGACCTCATGTAGTCCCAGTGAACTGTCAACAGGGAAGCCAGTAGTAGCTTTAGCATCTTCTGTTAACCAAACAGAGGCATCGAAGCCAATTATTTCAGTAGGACATGTACCTTCAGCTTTAGCCCCCGCAGGTATAATATTTGTTTCTGTAAGGTTTACTTTCTCTTAAAATTGTTTGTCGAAAGTGCAGAAGTTTGATATCATACCTGGAACTCATATTTGTCTTACAGTTGCTGTACCTCAGGCTCGAAAAGCATCATTGGCTAGGTTCTTGGAGAAGCGCAAGGAAAGGTACATTTGGAAATTTTAACCACTACATTAAAAAGATCAATACTTCCCATTTTTTGAGGCTCAAAAAGAGTTAAACTTCTTGTGATTCCAGGGTTATCTGTGCATCTCCTTACAATGCTAGCAAGAAATCACTTGACAGCAATGCCCCTGGATCCGATTGCATGAGTTTATCAATCAGTTGTTCAAGCCCCAAGAATTAGTTGCAGTCAAAGAATGAAGACAGTAAAGCCAAATTTGAACAGTGAGGATATATCCTGTTGATGACATTAGATTAGATAGTTTTAACTTTTTTGGTTTTCCCTTCAATTCTTTCAGCATAAGTTTTTAGTCAAGTTCCAAGCCTAGATATTTATGTTTTTTACTATATAGTATCAAAAACTTAAAATGTTTTTGTCATGATCGGATTTTTCTCATCCGACGGCGCTGTATACACCTCGTAATTTATGTCAATTGTTTTTGCCTCTCGCTTTCCGGTGTCAGTTTTTGGTAGTGGAATAGTCTTTTCTGTGAATTTACAAGAATTCACAATAATAGCTTTCTTTTTATTGAAAGAACTTTGAAGGTGTTCTTTTATGAAGTACCGTTAAAACCTGGTCATGCAACAATCTACAGTTTTATATTCAGCTTTTAAAATAAGCTTATTCCATGTTAGTGGATGGATCCCTATAAGAAATGAGTGTACTATGTGAGTTTGAGTCAATGCATGGTCGGATGGTTCTTTTTGGAGATTTAGATTCTTTGGTACAGGTGATTAATAGTGAGAAAAAGAGTAGACAACTTAGGGGCTGTTTGTTTTCCTTTTTTCTTTCGTTTGTTTTTGTCTTTGTAAAAGAAAAACAAGTCAATAAAACACGTTTATTTAATTCTGTTGCAATTTCTTATTTTTGAAAATAAAAAAACCGCAACGGTTTTATGGAAACAAGAAAATAACAAACCCCTGTGTGTTTTTCTCTATTATTGTCTTTAACAAACACAAAACCTACTACCCATCTTTTTTACATCTAGTTTGAATTTGTACCTGAAGGATAGAGAGTGATGCAATTTGAATCTGTATCTAAAGGATCAGAGAGAGATGCAAGCGTTGGGGGTATTACTAAATGTGAAGTTTAGAGCGTCGAATGTGATGGAGGATAAGGAGGTGTCAGAGGCTGAGTCGCCGTCATCTCCTACTCCTACCCCGGAGAAGAAAGCAGAGCCGGAGCCTGAGTTGGAGCCAATGGAGGTAACAGAGGAAGAGAAAGAAGCAAAAGAGAGAAAAGTGAAAGCAGGGAAAGAAAAAGAGTTGGATAATGTTGCTTATAAAAAGAAAGATTTTGAGACTGCAATTGTGTTGGTACATTTTTCATCGTTTGGGTCATCGATAAGACGAGCAAATTATGGAAAAGAGATCGTCAGTTATAGAAGCCACCTGCTTTATTTTCTCGGCTAATTCTTTGTTTCTACGATTCATGGTCTCTATCTCAATGTCTTTTTCTTGCAACTTTCTGTTAACACTCGTCTCAGTGGTAGTAAGAAAGGAAGTAACATGTCTTTGCTTCATGTCCCTTACCCCTTTAGTCAAGTGCTGCCATTGCAGAGCAAGAATGTTTTTTATGCAATCCTTCGCGACCTCAGTTCGTTGCTCTTTATGTTCGCTTCCTCGCCCTTTTAGTTTATTTTTTATATCAATAGCATAACTTATAGATTGAAGCTTTAAGAGGCCGAGTAGTTCGCATACGATTGTGTTGCATCTACTGTATCTAATTCAGTAAAATCTATCTGGGTTTAGATTGGTTTCAGTTTTAGTTTTGGTTTTGAAAGTTTTTGTGGTTAGTTTTGATGCTAAAGATTATGTTTCACTCTCTATCTAAATACATATAATTTTTCGGTTTGGACTGGTTCAAGTTTTGAAATCACAAATGAATTCCGCTCGTCATATGATAGTTTTAAACTAGTTGATAAAAGGGTTCTGATTTAAGATGGTCAGTGATTGGTTAGCATCATCTTGACAAACCTCAAAATTTAAGGACATCTGTAGCTTTTGTTGTCTATTGAAATCTTTTGTTTCTCTGTTTGACCTTAAAAGTTTGGAGTGATTAAGCTGTGTGTATGGCTCACGTTTGTTGTCTTTTCTGCAAGCTTTTAAATTCAGTGACAAGTGTGAATCTTGGGTTGCCCAACTCTTAAATTCAATGCTTCCTACGTCTAAATTAAGCCATACATTGTTTGAGCAACTGGGAGCTAAGTGTGTTGAAGAGGAGGAAGTAAGACATATGATCACTTGTGTGTAAAATTATGTACAAGCAATCTTTTCTTCAATCCAGAACGTGTGTTTGACAGACTAAGGGATAGTGACTAGAATTATCAAAGTTTGTATGTTACAGAGTTCTAATTTTATTTCTTTAATTATATGAATATGCATATATTTTATTTTAACCATAATGAGTATTCATTAATTTAAAATTATAATATATTACATTAAAATAATTAACATAAGAGTATAATTAAAAATAAAAATAGGATAATAAGACTAAACATGTTTTTATTTTTAGTTTTTTATTATAAATCTCAACCAAACAAGTTTTTATTTTCAGTTTTTATATTAGAAATCTTAACCAAACATGTTTGTTTTTTAATTAAAAAACAAAAATAGAAAACAAAAAACTAAAACTAAAAATTACTACAAAAAAACAGAAGTAGAATAAAGCAACCCCTTAGCTAAATAGAGGGTTACTAGTGTGAAAAAGAGGAGACAATGTAGAAAGAGTAACTGAACAAGAATGCACAAGTTGTTGATGCCATAGATGGAGCGAAGCAGAGGTAATTGTGAGAACAATATGATTTTTAAAATTTATAAGAAAATTCATTGAATAAAAATTATTTTGGATAGAATTCGCTAGTAATAATATCTTAGTATTTGGATTCTTCATAAATGATTTTTAACAAATTTTGTTACAAAGAGTAGGTTAGTAGTAGAACAATTAAAATATTGGTAAGGTGAAATGGACAAGTGAGTAGAAAGTGTAAAATTATCAGTAAAAAAATTGAAAGTGCTTAACCATTAGTATCAAATACTTGATTTGGATTGGTATACAAAGTTTTGGATTTCGCAAGATGAGAATCAAGTATCATATGGGAAGTGACACCATCATCAAAGAGCTATTCAGTAATATTATTGGAAATAGGGTGGAACTTATTTGGAGGGGACTAAAGATTCAACGTAGTAAAAGATATAAGAAGAATATTGAGATTAATTGGAGGTCCAAGTAGATGATTTCAGGATTCAAAGTATCTAAAAAATTAGTGTGTAACTATATATATATATATATATATCCCTATTTCTAACAATTTTGACAATAAGAGAGAAGTTTATTATTGTAACTAGACTTGTTAAAGTGGTGAGTATTAGTAGTTTGGGCTTGGTTAAATGTGTGGACTTGATGAGGATTTAGTATTTAAGAGGCCAGAATAAGAAGCTATCCCATATGAAGAGATTGATTCAGTGGAGAAAGTTAATCCATTCGGTTTGTCTAAGTTTATAATAAGTCCATGACCTATGTCTAAAAAATTAAGGTTAAAAGAAGGATTGAAGCTTTGATGATGCGGAACCCTAAGGCTAAAGAACCTGAAACTCCTTAAACACACACTTTGGATAGAACGTGAACAAGAAGAAATCCCCAACCCTAATGAACCCCCAATCAACTATATGAAAGAAAACATATATAATAAGGTTGATTTGAAAACAAGAATAGAAATTCGCCACAAGCGAGTACCTTGATAAGAATTATATTCTTGATGCAATACAAGAAGACAAGAAATCCTCTCGTATAGAATTCGTTATTTATTCAATCTTACTCTAAATCATGTTTATTATGATGTATTTATACCTCTTAAAAAGAAAGAAACCCTAACTACATAAAAGGCCTTTAAACATGGGCCTTTCAACAAAATAAGTAAAACCTAAACTAATATTTCTAAAATACAGCCCATTAAATCTAAGAGATTTAAACAAGCCCAAGACACACGTAGTGGGCTGCCGAAAGTTATGCTTCTAATGTAAATGAATTAATTAAACAAGAACGAAAGTCTTTTTGCACATTCCGCCTAACTTGATTAGTTATGATGTCATTGACCTTCATTGTCTCTTGAGATTCCATGCCATCTACAATTCTATCCATGCAGGATTAAAGTGCTTCTTTGAACTTCTTAGCTCTTAATCTTATTATTGGTCCCTCTGGCATTACTAACTCATCTTTGGTGCTATTTCGCTTACAAAGTCCCATGGTAGTGCTCACATCATCCCCTCCCTCTTCAAAAGGATTTGTCCTCGAATCTGAATCAAAGTCAAAAGGAGATAAGTCAGAAACATTAAAAGTAGCATTAACATTATACGCACCTGGCAAGTCTATCTTGTATGCATTGTCATTGATGCGTTCCAACAATTGGAATGGTCCATCATGTAGTGACCCGATTCCTACATATAGGAATCTACTGTTCAGAGAGTCATTTCATATGGATATATGTGAATTGCATTGCATATACATGCTTAACATACACACACTCATGCCTAAATTATGATTTAGAATAATGCTAAAGTGTTGAATGCATCCCACTGATCATTTCCAGGTATAGGATTTTTTGATGTGATTATTGTGAAAACGTGCATTATTTGTGTCTTGACTTATGCAATTGCGACTTTGAGTGATTAAATGGATGAAAAATTGAGTGAACTACATTGTGTTAAATGCCTTAGGCGGAAGTGCTACGTTTTCCTAAGGTATGAGAAATTTGGTTACTTGAGCCAATGAGAAAGTGACACGTGGCATTAGTATTCGTGTGACAATTGTGTAGATTACTGTGTAACGAATGGTAGGTCAAGTGAGAGAATTGAATTAGACCAATAAATGGAAAGGAGAAGAGGACAAAAGAAAGAAAAAAAAAACAAAAAAAACCAAGGTTTTGTTTTTTAGTTGACATGTGTGATGAAAGGTGGACCAATGAGAATGGTCCACTTATCACCAACTTTTTCACTCCTTTTTTTCTTCCATCTTCACTTGTTAATGTCCAAGTTTCTGCTATCCTCTTCTCCCATACCCGAAACCATCTCTTAAACCCTAACCTAGTGATTGTTGGGTGAATCACTCCATCACCTTGCTATATGGTGGAAATTTCTGCACTCTTTACATAGCTTCTGCATCCTCCTCCGATTTGCACCATTAAATTAGATTGGGAGGCTTGGAGTTAAGGAGAAATGTGAGTAATCAGGTGAGGTAAACCTCTGAAATTTTCTTGAAAATCATAGCACATCATGCAAGGGAATAGATTTGAGTGAGTAGTGAGTATGAATTTGTCAAAAGGGCAAAACAGAAACTCTATGCACATCATCTATTCGACAGAAGTTATCACCTAGTTAGATCTCAACTTTGAGAGAACCTTAGGAAATAAAGTTTTAGAGCTATGTGTTAGGGTGAATTTGGTGAAAGAATCATGTTGATTGGATGATTATAGCTTAAATTATGACTAATCTACCGTGACTGACCTAAATGAGACCCTAATTCGGGTAATAGTAGGTTGATCTTAATTTTGAGGCACTTAGAGCCCAAATTTGGATCAGGTTAAAGCATAAAAATTGTATATAAGTGTCTTAGTGAAATATTTGTGAAACTGGAACATTAATTGGATTAGTAGAACTTACGTTATGGCCATTCATCTGAAACCGCCTTGAGTGAAATCCTGAAAATTGGAGTAGTGGATTAAGTCTTGATTGAGAGACATTTAGAGCCCTATTTTGGAAGAGAGCAAAAACATGAAAGTGGTAGGTATGAATCTCACCTTGAATTTGGTGAAAATGGCATATCAGTTGGACTGGTATAATGAGAGTTACCATCATTCGACATAAGCTATGTCATGGTGAATTTCTAAATTGGGAACATTACAATAATTTGTGAATTGAATGAAGTAACGCGTTTATATGGTGCATAAAAAAAATTCGTGGGATGTGATAATTGTGTGGTATGTTGTTTGGGAGCCTTTTAGGAGACTTTTGATGCTTGATTTATGATGAATTGATGAATTAAAAGATGTTGTATGGATGAGTTTTGGAATTGGATGT
>JAOQMM010000007.1:7836537-7851952 GCA_027563515.1 Erythroxylum platyclados
GTTTTTAAAACTTGGTACTATAATATTTGGCACGGCCAAAGTTTTGGTTTATCTTCCTACAATACTTATTTTGTGCCTAATTGTGTTTGTAGGTCAACATGAATCAGCTTGGAATTGCTCTGGAGGTATGAGAAATTCAGATGCTTTTACTCCAGAGGTACCTGTGGAAGTTAGTTCAGTAACTGTATAAGCAAATTCAGTTCTCTGACATGGTTTCTGACTTATGTCGATTTTGCTGTAATGTTCTTTTTATGTTTTATTTTCCAGACTTTTGATTGTGAAAACCCTAAAGAGTCTGAATCCCCCCGTTTTCAAGCTATACTACGTGTTACTAGTGCACCAAGAAAGAAGTTTCCTGTTGATATAAAAAGTTTCTCCCACGAACTCAATTCAAAAGGTGTACGACCCTTCCCTTTTTGGAAGCCTCGTAGAGTGAACAACTTAGAGGTAACTTGCATATTACATTACATTCCTCTGATCTCTGGTTGTGTTCGGGTAGTTACACCTCTTCCTCATCATTTTTTGGTACAGGAAGTCTTGGTTGTTATACGGGCGAAGTTTGACAAAGCAAAAGAAGAAGTGAATTCTGATCTGGCTATTTTCGCAGCAGATCTGGTTGGAGTTCTTGAAAAGAATTCTGATACTCATCCTGAGTGGCAGGAAACCATTGAAGATCTGCTGGTTTTGGCTCGGAGTTGTGCTATGACATCACCTGGAGAGTTTTGGCTTCAGTGTGAGGGAATAGTCCAAGAATTGGATGATAAGCGCCAAGAACACCCCCCTGGAATATTGAAACAACTCTACACCCGAATGCTTTTCATTCTTACTCGGTGTACCAGGTTGTTGCAATTCCACAAGGAAAGTGGATTACCTGAGGATGAGAATGTCTTTCAGCTTCGTCAATCTAGGCTTCTTCATTCTGTCCTTCATTCTGCAGATAAACGGATTCTTTCGACAATTGGGAGGGATGGAAAAAGTTCTGCTGCTGCAAAGGCATTGAAAGCAGATGCTGTAAGGAAATCTTATAGTCAAGAGCAACGTGGTTTTGATTGGAGCAGAGACCAGGTTATGGAGCCAGGAAATTCAGTCTCACTTGAAGATGGCACTTCAAAGAATGTTGAATCTCCTTTAAGCCGGGATCGTATCTCTTCTTGGAAGAAACTCCCATCTCCTAGTGGAACTCCAGGGAAAATCATGAAGGAAATTGCTTCTTCAAAGGAGCACAGTGACATTAAGGTTGAATCTTTGCAAACTTTGAATAACAGGAGTGATATTTCTGATGTCAATCTGACTTCTGCAAGGCCAGTAGAGCTTCCTGCTCCCAAACATTCAGATGAGCATTCTACAAGGCACCAAAACAGACCTTCTTGGGGTTTCTGGGGAGATCAACAGAACATTGCTGAGGACAGTTCTATGATATGTCGGATATGTGAGGAGGAAGTTCTAACTTCACATGTTGAAGAGCATTCAAGGATTTGTGCAATTGCTGACCGATGTGATCAGAAAGGTATTAGTTTGAATGAGCGTCTGGCAAGAATATCTGAAACTCTCGAGAAGATGATAGAGTCATCTACACAAAAAGATATCCAAAATGCTGTAGGGAGCCCAGATGTTGCAAAAGTATCAAATTCTAGTGTGACTGAAGATTCGGAGGTGCTTTCACCAAAACTCAGTGATTGGTCGCGAAGAGGCTCCGAGGATATGCTTGACTGTTTCCCAGAAACAGATAATTCTGTTTTCATGGATGACCTGAGAGGTTTACCTGTCATGTCATGTAAAACGCGTTTTGGTCCAAAATCTGATCAAGGAATGGCAACCTCTTCTGCTGGTAGCATGACTCCAAGATCTCCATTATTGACTCCGAGGACCAGTCCGATAGACTCACTCTTGGCAGGAAAGGGTGCTTTCTCTGAGAATGATGATCTCCCACAGGTGCCAGTCTAATATATTTCATTGTTTTTTTTTTTTTTTCTGTTTTTCAGGTCAAATGGTAAGGGTTCTTTCAGAGTTTACTGATTCGAATTGTATATTCATCTTTCCTATATATGAAGGAACTCTAAGCACTTTGTTTTGGAATATTCCACTTCCACATTATTACGTATTATGTCTAGGAAAAGGTCTACTTTTAGTAACCAAGATAGCAACATAGTTGTGCACTCTCTTTTTAACCGTAATTTTTTTCTGATATGTTTGTCATGCTTTACTTCTACTATGCAATTTATTTTCATAAATATGTAAGTCTATGAACCTAGAAGCTGCAACTTTAATGCAGTGTTAAGTAGCTAACTCTGTTCCCACATACTTGCATTGGAGGGAAACAGACTTTGTATCTTGGGACAGATCATTACTGTCTAGAAACTAAAATTCCTGGTGCACTATGTAGATCAATGAACTTGCTGATATCGCAAGATGTTTGGCAAATGCACCTTTAGATGATGATCGTTCTGGGCCATATTTACTATCTTGTCTTGAAGACTTGAGGGTTGTTGTTGAACGGAGGAAGTTTGATGCACTTACAGTGGAGACTTTTGGAGCGCGCATTGAGAAGCTTATCCGGTAAGTAACGTGTTTATATTGTTTTTCATAGTTTAAGGAAAAGCTTTCAAGGGACATTGCTTATAACATGAAGTTTATGTATTATGTCTCCACTAAAAGAAATTGCTTATAACATAAAGTTTGTATATCAGTTGCACCGAAAGTTACATGATGCTGTTTGGTATAAGTATGCTGAGCTATTCAAAATTGTTTTAGCTATGTTTCTCACATATCTCTGCTTCTGTAGGGAGAAGTACTTTCAGCTTTGTGAGTTAGTAGATGATGAAAAGGTTGATATCAGAACCACTGTAATTGATGAAGATGCCCCGTTGGAAGATGATGTGGTACGGAGTTTGAGAACAAGCCCCATACATTCCTCAAAGGACCGAACCTCCATAGATGACTTTGAGATAATAAAACCAATCAGCCGTGGTGCATTTGGACGGGTTTTCTTGGCTAAAAAGAGAACAACTGGAGACCTTTTTGCCATAAAGGTATCAAGATTCGGTGCTCTGCTTATCTTTGTTTTAAGAGCTGTTGAACATTTTCCTTTGTTTTCCTTTTTCTTATTATTGGATCCCTCAAAGAGTTTTGGGTTGGCTGGTCAATATGCCATTTGAATGCATATCAAGATGATATCTTTTTTGAGTTTGTTGTGAATTGGATGTGTAATTTATTGTAGTTCTGGTAATGGAGCTGTGTTATCATGTGTCGAAAAAATACTTCTAGAATATTGGTTGATTTGTATAGTTTTCTGCTTTGCTATTATTCAACACCAAGATTGGACTTCTTTTGACCGACACTCTATTTAATCATTTTGCTGTGTACTGATACAAAACAGTTAAGCTGAGTGGCATGTGAATTTCAAGGAACATATTTACTCTTTAATATCCAACTCAACTCAACTCAATTATTTTGATTTAACTCATCTGAATGTACTTAAAACTATTTGGGTATTGTTTATGAATTCCTTGTCCGCCATGTGGTTCTATGAAGACCTTAATTACGTATAACTTTTAGTGATAACAAGTTCGTATTTCTCGACAGTTTCCGTGATCATTTGAGGCCTTCCTGCTCCCCTTTCTCCCGTATTAATTTACTTGGATTAACTCTCCCTGTAGTTTTATACTTAGACCTATTGAGATCAACTTAAAAGGTATGCTCTAGAATCACTACCTAATTCAGGTATTACCAATTAATTTCGAATTTTATCTGTCTTTCAAGATTAAAAAGATACTAAGTGGACTAGAAATTATCTGATGGAGTGGTCATAATATGATTGGGAATTCAACATTGGTAAGATGTTGGGCTGGAATGTTGCAAATGCTTGATGCTTTAGGTTTGTTGGTGTAAAATTGTGCCTTTGAGAGGACAAATTTGAAGGGGAACTTATTGGTAAGATATTATTTGAGGAGCTTTCTATTAAGAATCTGGTTGGAGATTGCAAAAATCTTCTTTGAAGATGGCTAATGTTAAAATGAGAAAGAATTTGAGCTAAGAAATTTGGTCAATATTGTGAGATGTAGTAGATATATTACTCAGTTTTGTAGGGATCTTGCCTGGAAAAATTTTCTATACTTCTGATCCTGGAATGCCACATATATTGTCACATCAACATGGTAAATATGGATAGATAGAGAAGCCTTTTCAATGTTTTATGCATGACAAATTTTTATTGCTTATATAATACTAGAAGTTGTATTGGTGAGGGTCTAACTGAACGGTTGTGGAAATTGTTTTGTTCTAGAGAGACTATTGGTAGAGTTTCTACAATAACTAGAATCTAATTGGTCGTTATACTGTTAAACCAAAACCCTATGCCTCTTTGGAACATTAATCTCATGCTAGAAGAAAATTTTGATTTAGAAGTTAAAAGTATGTGATTAGATGTGCTCCCACAGTTTTCAGGTCTGGGCCATTGCTGTTACAAATGTACTGTAACTTTAAATAAAGAGCTTAGATCTGATCTCCTATCTAGGCCACGCTGCAGCATACGTGTGGATATCATACACTACCTATAGTCCCCACGACATTAAAGAAGTCCACAAATATGGAAAATGATGCAAGTTTCAGCTCTGTGGAATCTGAGATGCCATTTATTAAATTGACATTAAATTTTCAACCTTCAAGTTAGGTCTTCACAGTTTTGTCTTGTCAGTATAGGAGCGTTAGCTCATGCAAAACTATCATTGTCCTGAGAAAAGAGGACAGCAGTATGTGTAGCTTGAGCTGAGTTTTGGTCCTAAGATTCGGTCATAAATCATGGAACTATCTATAGGTTTTAGGCTCAACTTGAAGATGCCATCATTTAATAACATCATTTGGTCTTTGAAGATAGCATTCCTGATAACTTCCTGTAATTCTGAAGTATACGGTACTGCATTTGCAAGCAATATGAACTTGATTGGTAAGCAATATGAACTTGATTGGTTTTGCAGCTCAGGATTATCTTGTAACTGCTTTGTTTGACCTAGAAGCAAAAGGATTAGGTCTTAATTTTGTCCTTCTTGCTTGTCAGCAGGTTCTGAAAAAGGCTGATATGATCCGTAAGAATGCTGTTGAAAGTATACTAGCAGAAAGGGACATTTTAATTTCAGTTCGCAATCCATTTGTGGTGAGCAGGTCTAGCTTTCAAAATTTGTAGCATGCTGTGAGAACTTCTTTTTCCAGTCTAACTTAAATGTGAACATTGGCAGGTCCGTTTCTTTTATTCATTTACTTGTCGTGAGAACTTATATCTTGTCATGGAGTATTTGAATGGAGGAGATCTTTATTCATTGTTGAGAAATTTGGGTTGTTTAGATGAAGATGTTGCTCGCATATACATTGCAGAAGTTGTAAGTTCTTTATTCCCTTGACAGACATCTTAGTGCCTCATTTTTATTTCTAATTCTGTATATCTACTCTTTAAGGTTCTTGCGTTGGAATATCTACATTCATTGAGGGTGGTTCACCGTGATTTGAAGCCTGATAATTTGTTGATTGCACATGATGGCCATATTAAGGTAATTTCTTACTTTTTCAGGTTTTATCTTCTATTCATACGCATGTGGTATCTTCCAATTGTTTTACGTTGCCCAAAGAAAGTATATTTGCTCTTGGCCTTGGGTTGAGGTAGAAGCAGTCTTTGGCTCTTGGTGATCATCCTATTTCTTCTGGCTAATATTTAGGACATAGTTAAACATTGATGAAAAGGAATGGCTTTGAACTGTGATTTGTATCATGTAAATTCGTATGTTGTACCTGATGCTTGGTCTGACCACTTTGTTTTGCTTTAATTTTTATTCCTCATATTTAAGACCTTTGAGCACCATCATTTACTCTTTCTTTCCATTCAGACTTTACTTGGTTACTATTTTATGGATTTATATTGCTTTGATTCTGGTGTTGTTACTGTGTAAAGATCTTATGAATGTGTGCTTCCTACGAAAGCCTTTCTTGTGAACCTTTCAATGTTTGATCACCTTTTCTTCTTGAATTTGAATTCTATAGTTTCGTTAAGTTTGTGTATTTGGTAGAAGATCAAGACAAGATTGAATTATAGGTTTGTGCCGATGAGAGACATGTTATGATTTTAGAGATTTTAGGTTGAGTCAGCCTGCAATAAAGATTGTGGAACTGATAGTTAATGCAGGATTGTATATACGAATGAGTTATTACATACGTAAGAAAGCGGATCAGAGAGATTTGAGGTTGCATCATCCATTCTTGTGCTTTGGATCTGGTAATGGAAGGTTTAAGATGCTGTGAAGAATTACAAAATAGTAGATGCGTGAAGTTTGCAAGTATTCTGGTTCTGAAATTACATACCCTTTGCAAAAAAAAAATTATTCAAGGAGAAGACTTGTTATCTCTTTAGGCTTATTGTCAAAGTTTGGGTTTGATTCCCTTTTGCTCGTCACATAGCCATTCGTAGGTGTTTCCATTCCATATGGATAAACTAAAAGAGTCTATGATTTTACTTGAACAGTTGACAGACTTTGGCCTCTCCAAGGTTGGTCTCATCAACAGCACTGATGACTTATCTGGACCAGCAGTTAGTGGGACATCCATGCTTGAGGATGATGAACCATTATTATCTGCTTTGGAACATCAGGAAGAAAGGCGGAAAAAACGTTCTGCTGTGGGTACACCTGATTATTTGGCACCAGAGATACTTTTGGGAACAGGACATGGTTTGTACCATCTTCCTGTTTAAAGTGCTATACTCTTATCATAATTGTTATCCAGCATTGTGTTGAACTTTTGTGCCATCCCTGAAGTTGCTAACTTCTGGGAATCATGCAAGAATCTATTTTACAAAGTAAAGTAAGCTCCAATGTATTATTAACCTTCAATGCACTTGTTACATTTTTAGCATGGTAGGACTGCTTTGATTGGTGGCTGGTTTCAACTTTCAATCCTTGATACTTTCTTTGTGTCTTCTTATTCTTCCTTCTTTGACAAGATTTTTTATTTTCCCATTGGTGTTTACTTCTCTCTTTCTTTGGAATAACTATCTTGCCCTTGAAGATTAAACTATCTTTGCAAAATTTCTCAGGTGCTACTGCAGATTGGTGGTCTGTGGGTGTCATTTTATTTGAAATGATTGTTGGTATTCCACCCTTTAATGCAGAGCATCCTCAGGTATCTTTTATCTAACCCTACTCAAGTTCAAAAAAGTTTGGCTTCTATGGACTCTGCAACTTGGTAATTGATGAATGTTTGCTTTTTGTGCTTTCCGTATTGTTTATGATCATGGCTCTTTTATGTGATGGCTTTAAGTACTCTGTAATTTGAACATTGACCCAGAAGTGCAATGTACATATTATTTATGAAATTAAAAGTGTATAGTGTTTGTTATAATGCTTTGTTCTTGAGTTCATTTAATCTCATTTGTTGTCTCCTATTACTTTGTCTGCTCCATGTATCTTTGTTGCTAGTGGGGAAATTCTTTTAATTGTTTGATTTGAAGTTCTTTGGCTGTGATACCCTTTTCTTGGATTTGTTGTATTTGCCATGGCTTAAATATGATGATTGATCAATTTGACTACTCCTAGACGTTTGAGAAGAGATGATGAATAAAAGTCAGTTCAAGGAAGAAATTTGGTCAATATTGTCATCACTTTGTCAACAATTGGCATTTTCATCACATGTGATGCATTTGATAAAAGCTTCGATAAACATCTTATAATTGTGTATATTAATATGAAATATACACTACTAATTTTATCTGTAACTTCAATGGAAAAGTTACCTTAGCAATCTCTATGAATAAATTATTGGATAAAATTTTTTCTCAAAATGACTTCGATATAAACTTAAATAAATAGAGAAATAATTTTGTTCAGGTTTATATAGTCTACATCTTATGAGAATTATGGTGAAGGAAGATTAATGCATTCCCATGTAATCCCTTTGGTAAAATTTTGGAAAAAAAAAATCAGTCTGTTAGTGATGATTTTCCTAACTTTAATTACAGAGAATTCGAGAACTAGGAAAGAAAAAAGTGGAGAAATTTGACAAATTAGTTATCATTCAGCCTGAATTTGTTAGGCACCCATAACAAGTATATTTATGTTGGAGGCACAACAAGCACTAGCGAGCTCTAACAGTTAAAACAACGGCTCCAATAGCAAATGGCCATGTTGGCATACTGACAACTGTGTTTATTTAATAAAATTCTATTGTATTGTATGAGTATCAAGGCTTCAATATTTTCTTTTGGTAGCCAAGTCCTAGCAGAGAATCCTTCCCCACAAGGTTAGGTGGAAATATTGCTGAATGTCATATAGAAACTACCATGTGGCATTAAAAGGTGACTGTCCAGATCATTGAATCAAGACTTGAGTGGTGAGCTAATGCTATCTCTTTGTCAGTCATTGCTCCAAAATGGCCATAGGAATTTTATGTTCAGCAAAGAGTTCAATAGGTAGGATAGCAGTAATGGGAGTGGCTAGTGCAATATGTTTCTTTAATTGAGAGATTTGGAAAACGTTACGAATGAGAGTGTCTATCAAAAACTTCAATTTGTGGGCCACTTTCCCAGTTCTGTTAATTATGTTTAAAGGACATAGAACAATGAAGATAGCTTTCCTTCTTTTTGCTAGTCTCTTGTCTATTCAGTTGTAGCTTGACATACACTTGATCAACAATTTGGTACTCCCTAGCCAGCTTGTTCATATTTGCTTGTTGTTGCGTTCTCTTTTGAGACCATTCGAGATGGAAATTGATCACTTGTAGGGTTGCCTCCATGTTTTTCAATGCTTGATCAGCTGCCAGTAGCTTAGAATTATCTGCAAAGTAGTTACATGCAAAGGGGGAGGATATCTGTATAGAACTCCCAATGGTGGCATATTGAGGGTTGAATGGTGTGTGGTGTTATACCACCACTTAGCTGAAGGGGGCCATCAAGACTATTCTGTGGTGTAATTACCTATCATACACCTTAAATATGTTTGAAGTGTCTTGTTGAAGACTTCTACTTGTCCATCCGTCTGTGGGTGGTAGGCTGAAGATGTTTCAGGTCCCCCACCCTGCAACTTGTAAAATTCTTGCCAAAAAGAACTCTTGAAATAGGACCCCTGTTGCTTGTGATAGTTTCAGGCATTCTGTGTAACTTAACACGTTGGATAAAAAGGTTTGAGCTATAACTTATACTTTTAGGGATGTTTAAGGGCCATGAAATGTGCGTACTTACTAAATCTGTCTACCACCACTGAAATTATTGAATTCCCATTTGAAGTTGGCAACACCTCCATAAAATTCATAGTAATGTAAGTTCAACATAGCTTAGGAATAGACATTGGTTGTAGCAATCCAACAGGAGGTTTTGTTTCATATTTGTGTTGATAAACATGACATTGCCTAACAAAATTCTGACATGAGTGGCTTCCAGTGGGACTTTCATTGAACAATGCTATCAATCTGGACCTCAGTACAATGTCATAATCCATCAGCACTCTTCCTTTCCACCTGAGTACCCCATCTTGCCACTGTTAAGTAGCTGAATATAGTGTGCCACTGCTCCACTTATTAAGCAGATCATTGACAATTGCATCTTTCTCCCAGCTATCTTTGATTTTTGCCAACAAGTTTGTTTGCTCATTTGGTAACACCTATTAGAGTAGCTCGACACTAGTAATTTTGGTGAGTGCATCAGCTGCTACATTTTATTTTCCTTTCTTATATTGATCTAAAAGTCATAGCCTAGTAGTTTGGGAAGCCAAGCTTGCCGAAATAGTTTGGTAATCCTTTGTTCTAGCAAATATTTAAGGCTTTTGTGATCAATGTTAATGATGAAAGGCCTCCCATTCAAGTAATGGTGCCAATATTTGATGGCTAAGACCACTGCTAGGAACTGCATTTCATACACAAATGTAGCATGATGCTTTGGTGCAAGTGGCTTGCTTACATAAGCTGAGGGATGACCCTCTTGCATCAAAATAACTCATTTTTCCTCTCCATACAAATCTTTTTCCACTACAACGGGCTTATTATAGTTGGGCAATGCAAGAACTGGAAAACCTGTCATTGCCTTTTTCAATAATTGAAATGATGCTTCAACCTCCTCAGTCCACTTAAAAACATCTTTCCTAAGAAGGTCAGTCAATGGCTTGCTCGTAGTATATTGATGGATGAATCGTTTGTAGTAGCCAGTCAAGCCCAATAATCCTCTCAATTCTCAAACATTCTGAGGTGTAGGCCATTTAGCTACGACTTGATTTTCTTACGGTCAGTAGCTACATCATTTGTTGAAATAATATGCCAAATAGTCAATCTTTAAGGCCCCAAAAATGCAGTTGTTGTCCTTTGCTAAAAACTGATGTTGCCTATGTTTCAGACTAACTCTGAGATGCTTAAAGTGATCTCCAAATGAATGGCTATTGAATAAACTGTCATAAAAAAAGACGTCTGGTATAAACACATCATTCCTTAGACTTTGAAAACTTGATGTGGCATTTGTTAGCCGAAAGGGTATTACCAAGGTTCAGACATTTGTAATTTATTAGAATACCTGTCAAAGTTCACAGTATTTTTGTCATCCTATTATGTTGTAATTGTTAGAAATCTCCCGTCGGATCTTCACAGGCCTCCTCCCAAAACCTCTCAATTTATGCCATGATATATTCTCTCTAGCTCGACTCCTCCACAATTGGTAAATGTTTATGAAATATTTGATGTCACTCAGCTGCAACACCACCTGTATGAACTGCAACAATCTTTACTTTCATGTTAGGGGGCGTTCAATCTATATTGAAAATTTTCTGCTTCGAAAATCCAATTATGGACATCATTACTGTCAAATGTGTGAAAATCTACCTTACTAAAACAAGTGGGGGCCGTGTAATGGTGAATTTTTTCTTGACAACTATGCCGCAATGTGGGATGATTCCTTCCCTCCGTTTGATTCCTTTTTGGAGATTGAGTTTTTGTAGGCGAGTTTCAAGTTAGCATGAGTTGTGACATTTCTTTTAACTCACTCATCTTCTTCATCTATCTAATATGTGATTCCTGCAACTTAGACTAAGTCTCGTGCATTTCCTTCATTTGACAGCAAAACAGATCCTCAACCTCTTGAATTCTTGGCCCCTCATACTCTCTGCCATGATGAATCCCTTAATCAAATTAAATCTTTCACTCAACAATTTTCTACACCAAGACTGCTGCTTTGATATGGAATATTAGTGATGATTTTCCTAACTTCAGTGGCAGAGAATTCAAGAACTAAGAAGAAAGAGAACTAACGACAGAGATTTTAGAAGTTGGTTATCATTCAACTTTAATTGGTTTGGCACCCAGACATATATAATCGGTTGCGGCATAACAAACACTAACAACCTCTAATGATTCAAACAATTGCTCCAATATCAAATGGCCATGTTGGCACACTAACAATTGTGTTCATTTAATAAAACGCTATCGTATTGTATGAGTATTGAGGCTTCAATGCTTTTTTTTTGGTAGCCAAGTCCCCGGCCAATTTAGCATGTATAACAATCCTTTAAAAAGAATTTGTTTAACGTAAAATGTTATTTAATATTACAACAATGAAAATTTTTGACATAATGAAAGATACATTTTTATAGTTAAGCAAATATTGTACTCATGAGAATCAAGGTTTTTTGTCTGTTTGTAAGATGATGAATTAATTTGTGAGGAATAACGAAGAATCAAAAGTATGTAATTGCAACCTTTTGGATCACATATCTAGTGTTATTGTCCCAGTGAATGCATGTGGTCAAGGAATATTGTTTATATATTTTTAATGTTATCATTGAATAGTTAATTGTTAAATATGGTTCATAGTTAATTTTTGATTAATGTAGTTATTGAGTAGAAGTTGATATATGATAAGTTATATATTTGAATGACAAAAGAAAAAACTTTGAATTCATAGTCCTCTCTTTGTGGGTTACAGAATTCAACTCATTTTTAAAGATATAGCCAACATCATAGTCAACAAAATTAAATTAAATCAATAAGAAATCTGAACTTTTCTTAATGTGAGATAATGTATTAAAGCAATGAATATTAAACTATAAAGCTCTAATACTAGCAACCGAAAGATTTGCTTTCTCTAGAATCTTTTGTTAGAAATTTATAGCTGTTAAAAGACCCAATTCCCTTGTCCTTTGGACATTGTGACTTACTTTTTTCCTTTGATGAAAATTAGTGACTGTCAAATAATATCATTCTCTACAAGTTTGTCTTTTTAGTGTAAATTAATATTACATTTTGCTGTTTTCTTATTTTTCATTTTCATTTTAGATAATATTTGATAATATCCTCAACCGTAAGATACCTTGGCCCCGAGTGCCTCAAGAAATGAGTGTTGAAGCAAAGGACCTGATTGATAGGTAAGGAAGTTGTTAATCACATGTCTGATTATGGTAATAGAATTACTGTGAATGTGTTATATAAATTATCTTCGCTTTTTCTTTGCCCCGCTCCCCTTGGATTGTATTTAATCATCTGAGGTATTTTTGACACAAAATGGATGATAATTAATCAAGAGTTGCTAATATACTCAACATTCAGATTATTAACAGAAGATCCTCATCAAAGACTTGGCGCCAGAGGAGCATCAGAGGTTTCTTTCTAGTATCTAAAATTCGCTTTGTTCAATTTTAGGCATTTTTTTGGGTTACTTTGGTGATAATACAATAATGAAAACATGAGTTAATGTGATCCAGGTGAAGGAGCATTTGTTCTTCAAAGATATCAACTGGGACACACTTGCCCGGCAAAAGGTATGAATTCCAGTTCCATTATAATTTATGCTGTCATGCGATCCATTAATGCATCTGTTGTTGGTTGACCTACTTTTTCAATGTGTGTTTACTAGGCTGCGTTCATTCCCAGTTCAGAGAGTGCATTTGATACAAGTTACTTTACTAGTCGCTACTCATGGAACACTTCAGATGACCATACTTATCCAGCTAGTGAATTTGAGGACTCAAGTGATGCTGACAGCTTAAGTGGGAGCAGTAGTTGCCTAAGCAACCGCCATGATGAAGTGGTACTTCATTACAGAATGTTCATTGAATGTGATACAGTACATTTCAGCTTACTGAATTCAACCTTAACTCCCTCTTTTTCTTGTGGGGGTAACAAATGATATAACAGGGAGATGAATTTGGGGGACTTGCTGAGTTTGATTCTGGTTCATCTGTTAATTATTCCTTTAGTAATTTCTCATTCAAGGTACTTCTCTACCTTAGCAATTTAAGTCCATTTATCTCCAAGTCAAATGCTGCAGTTGGGGTTGTGTGTAGAATTTTCCTCCCACGATTCTATTTTCATTTTAACTACTACAAATTTATTTGGTCATTGAATTATTTGGTTCCAAAGGTGCTCTTGAGCGTAATGAATTCTGGAAAAGTGACACTGGCATTTACTTGAAAAAAATGAAGTTAATGATTCAAAAATGCTTATGTTAATGTGTTGCAGATAGGATTGAGTTAGCTGTTTATCAATGGCCAAAAGTTTGTTGTAGTAGTAAGGATATTGATTATTCCAGATGTGATGTTATTGCTATTTTATTAAATTGGAATGTTTTATATTTCCTTTGTTAAAATTATTATGCAAGTTTCTCTTGGATACATTTCTTTCTCTAGGAAGTGGAAGACAATAGAATTTTGGATTCCTGCTGTATGATTCGTGCAAGATGCATTAATAATTGCTAACTTTGCACATCTTACTACTGTTACTATTATGAAATCTACAAGTCATATCTTCTGGCGCGTGTTACTTAACTTTGTCTGTCCTTTGTGAATCTAGAACCTCTCACAGCTTGCATCAATCAACTATGATCTTCTCTCAAAGGGTTGGAAGGATGATCCACCAGCTAATCCTCGTTCATAACCTGTCCAGACCCAGAATGGAGTCATTTGACATGAAATGGATTTGGTGCTCAAATGATGTTTGCTGTTAATCCTTGTACATGTAATGATATTTACTTTCTTCCAAAACTTCTGAGAGTAAGCGACTTTGTTTCTTTTGAAACCATTTTAAGGACTCACCTCATCTTTATGTTACTTTACTTGCAGAGATAGAAGAAAACGTTGAAGACCGAAAATGCTTTGGGATCTCTGTTGTGATGCTATGTAATGGATCCCCATGCACCCTTTTTCAAGCTTCTTCTTCTGCATTTAGTTTTATTATTGTGGTTGTTCACTTAGTTATCACTAGAGGATTGGAATTTGGAAGCAAACATTCTACATGAGACGAGGATTAGTTGCATAATTTCTTCAAAAGTTTTGTAATTAATATTCACTTCATACTAATACTTTTTGCTTATATCTTAATTTGTACATTTACTTTCAAGTGCCACATTGATTTGTAGTTTTTTACTCGTGGTTGGTTATCATGAAGAAAGAAAAGACGAGAACATAACGCTTTACTATCAGTATTCGACCTTTTTCTATTTTTCATACACAAACATTATGTTGAGCCTCCTACTCGAATACAATATGAAAGGAGAAAGAAGAAATAACCAACACTTGGCACAACAGTCATTTCTGCAGGCTAAAGGTTCTGTTTTTCTGTTAGAATCCTAGTAACATATAGAGTATTGAGGCGGCAGGTGGTTAAGATTCTGTGTCAGGAGTGTTGGTATAATAGAGGCATGTGTGAGTTAGGAAGGGTGTGGATAATTTGTCTGGTTGTGAGAGTGAGAGAGTTGGTCACCTATCAAATGTGGTTTTTATTCATCCGGTATTCTATTGCCTTATTAATAAAATCTTAAATACTAGCATTCTTTACTTGGGTTTATTTGTCTATTTGCCTATTTCCTCTTCCATTGACATCCTTTTGCAAAATTTCTCATCATTTTTGGTATCAAAGTTGGTTGCTGAGTCATGTGGAATGCCAATAACCAGAATGGAATCAAGACTACAGAATATGGAGGAGAAAATACTCAAGTCATTGAAGCTCATTTGTCAAACTTGGGTACCACAATATCATCTCTAAACCAAAAATGAAGTTTTAAGTGACCTCAATAAAAGATGTATGTTTGTGAGGTCCTAAACTATACCCTAGTAGAAATATGTCATGTCTATAAGGGTTTGTTTGGTTGGATGTTAATTAATGTAATGGAATGGAACGGAACGGAACGGAGCGATTTATAATAGAATGGAACGTAATCCAGTGAAATGTTTAGAAGGGATGGAAGGCTTCATAATGTAATGTAGTGAAATATTATTTGGAAGATGGATGGAATGAAATGTAATGTATAATAAATGACGTTAATACCCTTATATGATGTTCCTAAACTAAATATTAATTATATATAATTAATTATTAATTATATAAGAATATTATTATTAATTATTGAATAAAATTTAATAAATTAAATATTATTGTATACTATTTGATTTATATTTAAAAATAATTTATT
>JAOQMM010000007.1:7852052-7872311 GCA_027563515.1 Erythroxylum platyclados
AAAATTATTTAGTGTTGGAATTTCAAATGTGAGTGGGAATGCCACATTAGAAAGAAATGGAATTAGTGTGGAGCATACCAAGTTTTATTCACAAACATACCTTTCGTCTATAGTTTCCAGGTAATGAGATCTCCCCATCTTCCTTCTGGAATGTTGGGCAGATGGTCTCTAAACAAGAAGAAGCCTCTAAAATTCCCAGCCCACCCTCCGTCTTGAATTATAGAGGAAACTCTAGCCTGAAGCGAAATCCGAGGTCTTAATCGAGTTAGTTCATCTCTATTGATTAGGGGGCTAACATTGGTCCAGTTATCAAACCAGAACCATGTGTCCTCGCCATCTCCCAATACATGTTTGATAACCAGATATACCTTCTCTCTCAAACTAAGTACATAATTGAATATCCATGAAAAGTATCTAGACTTCTCCAGCAAGTTGGTTCAAAAATATTACACATGCCCAACTTGTAGATAATAGTATGAAAGGCTCGACTATTGAGTCCTTTTGTGAAAACATCAGCTAGCTGTTTTTCTAACGTTACATGGAATATGCTCAAGACACCATCAGTTAACTTTTCCTTGATAAAATGTCGATCAATTTCAATGTGTTTCATTCGATCATGTAGAACAAGATTATGAGCAATACTGATTGCATCTTTGTTATCACAATACAAAGATATCCTGTCTTTTCTAGCCAACTTCAACTCTGCTAGCAACTTCTGCAGCCATAAAAGTTCATAAACACCTCCATCCCATGTTGCCTCGGTGGATATACTGTAGTTGGTAATACCAGTTGTGAGCGAGTTCCACTCGGGTCTCTAATGTTCTGTGGCTTCTTTTCTTCTTGTCATTGAACCTAAAACTAAATTAAAATGTGAGAAAATAACAAATAGTAATACGAACAAACCGCTTTTCTCCACACTGATTTCGTATGTCCACTATGTTATGGAATTACGAAAACACACAATTAAAAATTAAATTAAAGTATGAATAATTTAATTAACAAAATAATTAAAAAGTTAAACTAATTACAAAATTTAAAAAGTAACTAACCAATAAAATTAATGAAAATGTGCAATTACTTATTTAATTCGCAAAATTGAATATGCAATTACATAACTTAACAATTAAACATATACTAAAAAAATTAAAACCTAATTCATCTAAAATACTAAATGTAATGAAATTAAATTAGAAAATAACATCTAATTACTAGAAAAACAACAAATTAAACCTAATATAACAAAAATCAACACAATTCATTACATAGTGAGCAAAATTGGCATACCCAAAACAAATTGCATCCAATTTGCATGCAATTCATCTAATTAATCCAACAATTCATAGGGAAAATGATAAATTTCAAGTTGTAATTGAAAATCAAGCACAAAATTAAGTGAAATCAACCTAAGATGCAAAAATTGCATAACCCTAGTGTTTTGGGGATGAAAACAAAAATACCCAAATTTCAAATTTAATTCACATAAAAGTAAGGAAAAACTTACATGGATATCACCAAACCACATAAAAACATTAGGCTAGGTAGAGGAAGAGAGAGGTGCAGCAGATGAGTGGTGGAAAGGGAGAGGAAAATGAGAGAAAAGAAGGAAAATAGGGTTTTTAAATATGTATCGCAGACTTACATAGGCTCTTACATGGCTATATAACTAACCATGTAAGTCACTGTGAACATGTGACTCCAAAAATGGGTGTGTAACTATTCACAAACTTACACAATCATATACATGGCCAAGTGTGTGATCGTATAAGTCATTATATGCATGTGCGACTTTTGACATAGGCATGTGTTTTGACCCGTTTCAGGTAATTTGAGATGCATAAGGGTGTCTAATGCCCATGTAACTCATTGTAAATGTGTGGGAAAATTTTAAGAGCTTCAAAACTATAAACGACTGTGTAGATTAATGTAACCATGTAAAACATGAAAAAATCAAATTTGGGTACATGTCTGTGTATACCTAAAAATTCCTTAAAACTTAAAGAAATTTTCATTCAAAGTCACAAGAATTAACAAAACATACCAAAAACATTTAAAAAATGGGCAAAATCAAATGAATATGTTCTATATCCTAACATAAAACACTCTAAAAAGAATTGAAATCCTACACTCAATCTAAAAAATAAACAAATTAACAAAATCAAATCAAATAAAACTATCCCGATTCTTGAGTTGCCCCCAAGTAGCGCTTATTTAATGTCTTTAGCTTGACGTACCTATTATGCTCAAGTTGTTTTATAGAGATTTAGTTTATTATTTCTTACCATGATGTCTTTAACCTCTTAATAGGCTACCTAATTTTTCCTTGTACCATGTTTTTCATCATTCTTTTTCCCTTGAACTAGAAATAGTTTCGGCAGACTTTTAGAAGACGAATCTTGTGAAAATTTTAAAACTAAATTGTTAAATAATCAAGAATCATTATAATCCCAAGGCTTAAGGAATGATTCAAGTCATCAAACATTTTAAACATGACCTCTTTGTCCCTAACCCCAAGCACTAGCTTTCCCTCACCAACATTAACAATTGATCTAGCAATGGTTAAAAGGGGTAGACTTAGAACTAGAGGTACTTCTATATACTCCTCTATGTTAAGAATCACAAAATTGGTTGGAAAGATAAACTTATCAACCTTAACAAGTATATCTTCTATAATACCTCTAAGATGCTTTACTTATCTGTTTACTAATTGTAAACTTATCCTAGTAGGTGTCAGTTCACGCAACCCTAGTTTCTTAAATAAAGAATAAGGCATTATATTAACATCGGCCTCTAGGTTGGCTAAAGCCTTTTCTATTTTTAAATTACTAATTTAATAAAGGATAGTAAACTCCCTAGATCTTTAAGCTTTTCAAGTAGCTTGCTTTAAAGAACCGCTAAGTATCTTCCACTCAGCGTCACAGTTGCTAACTCCTCCAACTTCCTCTTGCTTGCTATCAACTTCTTCAAAAATTTTGAATACTTCGACATTTACGCAAGAGCTCAACAAGGGGTAAGCTAATATGGAGTTATTTAAACAATTAAATGAACTTACCAATCTGCTCATCCATTCGATCTTTCATTATTTTAGTAGCATAAGGGTTGGCAAGTTAAAATTCCTTGACTTTTTAAAGGAGCCCTTCACCTTCAACTCTCTCTTTGTGCCCTTCACCTTCAACTTTCTCTTGACTCCTGTTATTATTCTCTTTCTTATCTTAGGTTTCATTGTTTTCCTCTTGTAGCTCTTTTCCACAAATAAAGGTAATTGTTATCACAAGTTCATTAGGATTTGTCTATGTAGTACTAGGCAAACCCCCTTATGATCTTTCAAAGATTAACTTCGCAAGCAGGCTGATTTGTATTTCCAAGTTATGTATAGAAGCCTCTTAGTTCCTTAATGACATCTCTATAGATTGAAATCTTGCCTCTAAATGCTGAAGAATTTTAGACATGATATCCTTCAAGTTTAGGTTCTATTCTTGAGGTGGTTGTAGTTGGAATGCTAGTGGAGGGTTGTTCCTTACCTACCTTTGGTTCCCTCAAGAAAAATGTAGGTGATTCTTCTATCTCAAATTGTATATATTGCTATATCAATTATTTTAAGGTCTAGGAGCATTCCTCATATAATCCACATGCTCAAGTTGCAGTGCTTGATAATATTGACTTAAATGTCCTAGCCCATACACATCATACTGTATAATTTGGAATAATTTACGATTTTTAGCTAATCCATCAATCTTCCTATTGGTTTTCCCATATACATCACACTACATAACCTAGTTTGTCAATGCTGTAATTGCTTCAACATCATACACTCATGTTGGCTTTCAAAGCCTTGCTCAAGAAGAGCACTACTGATAATTGTTTATAGTCATGTCTTCAATGAGGTCCTGAGCTACTTCTGGCATTTTATTATTTAGAGTACCCCCCTAATTACTGTATCTATCATTTGCCTCAACCTTTGATTAAGCCTATTGTAGAAGGTTTGTATTTTTCTACAATGGTAGACTATGATGCGGGCACTTCCTCAACTTCTCCTTGAATCTCTCCCATGTGTTATATAACATCTCTAAATCAGCCTGGGTGTAGAAGGAGATGTCGTTCCTCAATTTAACAGTCTTGGCTAACGTGAAGTACTTCAGAAAGAACTTTGTCCTAAGTAATAAGGGATGACATAGGCAGAGAGTTTAACCATTGCTTCGCTTTACCCCTCAGTGAAAATAAGAATAATCTCAGTATGATTGTTGATTGACTTATTTTGGAGTTAGTCAATATTGTAATAACTGCAAGTGCGCGATGTAGTTGTAGCTAGTACCGACAAATACGAGTCGATCCTACAAAGACAATGATTACTAGTAATTACCTTTTTCCTATTATCTAGCCTACGGATTTATTTTGGATTCTAATCAAGAAAATAAAAACTAAAGCAAGTAAAATAAAATAGGCAATAATATTAAATAGAGAATTAAGAATTCACTTAGAAAATTATCGATATTCGAAAATTAGCATCTACTTTTCGAATACCCCTAAACCCTTAACATATTGATCTATTATTATGCAATTGATTTGTTGATATATTGGACCATGGAGGCTCCTATAGTATGCTAATAGTTGACCTTGAGTCTACTAACAACTAATCCTAAGGTTTCCAACCGAATTAATCAGGTTAAAGTTTATAAGATTGCGTTACCAATTTATGAGTCCCTTTATTAAGTTGACCCTAATCTAGATGATTTATGTCATCCTATCTCTAGGTTTGCAATCAACTCCTTCCAATTATAGTTGATCTATTTAACCTAGGATTTCTCAATCTCCATGTATGAAATCAGATTATGATTTAATATTCTCAGGTCTATTAAAACATATATAAACACATAATCAAATTACAATATATCAATTAACCTAATTACATTAATAAAAGAATAAAAACATATTAAAGTATCAACATAGGGTTCATCTAACCTAAACACTAACAAGACGTTTAGTTACACATTATCAACTATGAAATCAAACATAAATAGAAAGAACAACAAATTGAAAACAATGGGATCATAATTCTAGATCTCCCTGGTTATCTTCCATTAAGTATTCTTGCGATATAGAGGTATGATCTTGTATTCCAATGAATCTTTCGATGTCTTCATGTTCTCCACTTCTCAAAACCAAAATCACCCCTTGAGAATGATCTCCACATCTGGAATCACCTCTTAACGTTTTCTCTTCTTAATTACCTCCAGAAAGAGTCTTTTATAACAAATTCTAGAATTTTGGTCGATGCACGGCTTGGGTGAAGTGCACGGGTAAATGCACGACTATGCATCGAATCTTTGTTTGACATCTTGTTTTCGTCTGAATTCTTCTCCTTTAAGTCCATGAAGGCAATTATTATCTGTATACACACTTGAAATGAATTAAGTACCAAATATATACCAAAAGTATCAAATATCAAATGAAAATACATTAAACATGGGGTAAAAAATATGTTCAACTATCCATCTATCAACTGCATTGTTATTAGCAACATTGATCTTAAAGATATTACAAATCTCCATAAAGTTAGAGTTATGTGCATTGGGGTCCTCATCTTGTAGCCCATCAGACTGGACAAACTGTTGCACCATCTAAATAATACTCAGTTTAATCTCAAAATTATTGACATTAATAGTCAGTCTACTAATGATGGACTCCATTCCCGTCAAGTACTATTTAGTGCAATCAAACATGGTCCTCAATTGGTCTACCATAGTTCTAGATTCTTTGGTATCAATCTGACCCTCCAAGTCCTCTATATGTCGATCTAACTCGAGATATCTAAGTAAGGTTCTGCAAAGGTTTCTATGAGTTGTCCTCTCAATCTTTATATCTTTGTTGATTAGATATGATGGATTCCCTCAGGTTATAAACTAATCCCAAGACCTATAGAAGTAATAAAACTAAAAGAGTCAATAAAATAAGTAAAAAAATTAAAAACAAAAAAGTAAAAAGAAATAAAACAAGTAATAATGGCTAGATTAATAAAAGCAAGGTTTTCCTAATATTCTAATCCTTGAGAACAACACAAAAACTTGATTGATTATAATTGTAATTATTGTAAACCGCAAGTGCACGGTGTAGTTATAGCTAGCACCGATAAGTACTAGTACTAGCTAGCACCTAGGTAATGAATCCCCCAAGATATCTAAAGTGTTAATCCTTTATCATGCAATTCAATTATCGATCATTGGACCATGGAAAGTCCTATCTTATGTTAGTATATTTCTTAAGAGTAACTAATTCACAGTTGATTAACTGAAACCTCTTTCTAGTTAAAACCATTAAGATCGCAGTACTTTGATTCATAAATTTTTTATTGATTTTGACACTAATTTAAAGGATTTATGTCGACCTATCTCTAGGTTTGCGTGCATCTTATTCCAATTTTAGTAGATCTATTTATATAAGAGGATTTCTTAATCTCAATCATATAAAATCAGACATTGAACTAATATCCCAAACATATTAATTCAAGAATATAAACATATAATTGAATCCCAATGAATCAATTAATTAAATTGTATTAAATAAGGGATCTAATCATAGTATTATCCCAAATTAAGGTTCATCCTACCTAGGCACTAATGTATTTGACCAAATAGGAGCATCCCATTCCTAAGGAAAAGAAAGTAAAAGTGATTCTTATAGTAGCGGCAAGTGAAATGGGAGCAGCTTATACCAACTTAATTCCTAAATATAGAAAATAAAACAAACATCAAAAGTTCAAAAGAATAATTAGAAAGAAAAGAATCCTTAACTATGTATATCCCCCTTCTCTATAATGAAATCCCTTTAAATCCTGAATGAAAGGTTGCTCTCCATCGGATCTTTTAGAGTATCATTGTGTTTTCCTCAACTTACCTTTAGAATCATATCTCTAACACTAACTTTAGCTCTAGCTTTTGATTCTCGTCGCTTCCCTTCCATCTTATCATCATAATTGCTTTTCATATTATGAAACTAGAGTTTTGGATTATACATGATCAACCACACAATTGCGTAAGTGACTGTGTATCTAAAAAATCCTTCAGAATCATAACTTTATTCACAAGAGCTTACACAGGCAAGGGACATAGATATGTTTGTTACTCATATAGGCATGTATCTCCATACGAGCAAAAACAACATCTTTGAAGCTTTACATATTTACAATCTCCTACATGGTCCCTATATACGATTGTGTATGTTATTCACATCGGTTTGTACATATTCACACGAGCGTAGGTATCTAAAACAACTCCAATTCTTCTATTTTATGCCATGATTTCCCCTGAATTCTTCTCCTTTTGATTTATAAAGGCAATTAAGACCTGAATATATACTTGAAGCAAAATAAGCACCAAAAACAACATAAAACTCTCAAATAATAGGTAAAACACACTCAATATGGGCACAAAAACATAGTATAATAATTGTTTATCAAGTACCCACAGTGAAATGTGGAATCCATGTGGTACTGTAGGTCTCAATCACTTAAATTAAATCTAAATTATAATTAACCCTAATTAACATTAATAAACCCTAATTAAACATAATTAATTCTAATTTTTGGTATACCTAAGTAACCATAATCAAAATAACCCTGTATCACCGTAAAAAGGATTGTGTCTATTAGGTACCATATGAGGCTTGATATAATGAGCAAAGGAATGAAGAAGATAAGCCTAAGGACTGTAAGGGTGACAATGGAACCGGTAAGAACAAAAATATGGAGTTAGAGATAAGAAAGTTTGAGATTCCCATCAGCTAAAATGAGTTTGCTTAGATTTAGAGTTTGTGTTAAAATATGGAATTATTGGTTCTTATATTATTAGTGGTGGCTCTCCGGGCTTTTTGGGGTTGAGGAATGGTTAGTGTTATAAAGGCCTTCTAGATAACAAACTTATATCATAATTACACCTACACCTTTTCACTATAATGTCATTTAAGTCCATTTAAGTAAGAATTAGCTTTCCCCATGTGATCTTTGACTAACAAAACCTATTCTTAAATGCCTTACAACTCTCACAGTGTTTAACTCTCACACTCGAGTAAGAATACTATAAATGCAATAAGTAATCAAAGATAAAAATAAAGCACACAAGAGATACGACAAAAGCCAAACTTTATTACTTCCCTTAAAGTATACAAAGAAATGCTCTCTCTCAATGCAATATCTCCATGTGTTAAGGAGCAAGGCTTAAATAAACTATATATAAGAACCTGTGGCTTGATGCCCAAGTTACAAATGAAAATCCTAACTAACTATACTATCTAGATCATATCTATCCTTATCAGATTATATTACACTAACCAATTAGATGACACCTCCATCTAAATAGGACTCTATCTGATTTGATATAGTTATCTCATAATTAACGAACTCAGAGATTACATTGAATTAGGAAAGATACATCCATATCCACAAAGACCTCTACTATCTTCAGATGATCCTCCCATATGACGTTTATCTTTTAAAGCTAATGTATATCTCATATGATCTTATCTGCCATATCATCTAAGATCCTCCCATGATCTCTATCTGTTGATGATGAGTTATCCAAGCTAAAGCCTTTCATAGTACATTGGTCTGATCCAATGTTTACCCATATCAAGTCTGTTAGTTACGGTTCATTCAACTGAGTATACACTAAGTCCCTAATATATCAAGAACTTAGCCTTATCCAAGTCAACCCAAATAGGGTTAGAAACTCTACCAAAACTCGCACTATGATTGATCTAACCTACTAAGTTATCTTGGAGCTCTCACTTACCTCCCTCATTCATATGATCAAGCTAACCTTTAACTCAAGGTCCATTTCAAGCTAGCTATGAATTGAACATCTCTGCCTTATTCCATCATCCTAAGTGCAAACTAACCTTCAAACCACCCTTCATTAGAAAAATTTGATGCCTTCGTCGAACTAGTCTGTAGACCCTCCTCTAAATGTGGTTACCTGCTTAGTCATTAGCACTTCTCCATATACCATTTTCCTTCTCCATCGACTTTGTATTTGCTTTTTTTTTTGGACGCTCCTTCACAAGGTCAACTATGCCCAACATAGCATAATTGTTAAGGTAGACTTCTTCCATCAAGTCCTCACCTCCTTCTCTTTGATCGTTTATGACTATGGAATTCATTTACTTCTCACCCACCTTTTGTTTTAGGCATTCATAAGCAAAGTATGACCCTTTATAAATGAAACAAGCAGTATCTTCTTTTATTTGTTTCTTAGACTTGTATTGAGAAGATTCACGTACCTTCTCCTTACCTTTCTTTGAGCCATTTTGTGTCCCACCATTCTTTTTGCCTTCATTGCTAGTTCAAATAGGTGGTGGCATTTAGAGATCTACCAAGGCATCTACAACCACTATCATGCTAGGGACATCTTTCACATTCTACCTCTGAAGCTCCATTTATGCATAACCTTACAAGTCGCTTATAAAGTTTTACAACTTATATTCCTCAAACATGTTCTACACGTGCAACATTAAAATGTGAATTTCCTTACATACTCGCTCATCAAGCCATCTTACTTTGACTATTTCAAAGCTTCCCTTGTGAGCCATGAAGTGTTATTAGGGAGGAACTAGTCTATTAGCTTCTTCTTCATTTTGTCCCAAGTGTCAATGGAAGGTCTATTCGTACTAATTTCATTGGAGGTTCTTATTCTGCAGCAAATCTTTGCATCATCCACCAAATACATCATTGTGACTGACACCTTTTCTATGTCGAAAACCATTACTACCGCAAAGTATTGTTCCATGTCTTACAAGAAATTTTTTAGCTTCTTGCCACTCTATTTGCCATCAAAAACTTGTGATTCATGCACCTTAAACACGGTGCTCTCAACATGTTCCATATCTTGGATAGTAATCGTATGCTTAATGAGTATAATCTTGAAATTAGCTTCTCTCACATCTTCACTAAGTCAGCAACTTGATCTTATAATGATTGGATTTACATCTTCAAGAGTTCAAAACAAGATGGGTATATAGGGACTTGTTCTTCACCTACAAGTAAAGGATCGATGAGCTCATCCACCCTTGAAACACGCTCAGTTAAATTGTTGCCTCCTGTTATGTCAAAATTTAACTCTCATACTAGTTTCCACAAGGGCCTTCTAGACACCAAACTTATACTGAAGTTATGCCTCTACCATTGCACGGCAATCTTGCTTAGGTTAATTTAAGCAAGACTCAGCCTTCCTTATATGACAATTGACTAATGAAACATATTCTCAAATGCCTCATGACCCTTATAGTATTTAACTATCACAATCAAGTAAGAATACTATGAAAATAATAAATAATCAAAAGTAAAAGTAAAGCATACAAGAGATATGATAAAAGCCAGTCTTTATTACTTCCCTTAAAGTATAAAAAGGAATGCACTCTCAATCAATGTGATCTCTTCATGTGTTGAGGAGTATGGCTCAAATGAGCTATATATAAGAACCTGTGGCTTGATGGCCAAGTTACAAATCAAATTCCTAACTAAACTGCATTGCCTAGATCACATTTATCCTTATCAAATTATATCACCCTAACTAATTGCATGAAACCCGCATCCAAATATGAATCTATTTGATTGGATATAGTTACATCATAATTAATAAGATACGATATTACATTGAATTAGGAAAGATACATCCATATCCATAAAGATCTACTATCTTCAGATGTTCCTCTCATAAGATCTTTGTCTTTTAGAGATGATGTTCATCATATTTGATCTTATCTACCACATCATCCAAGATCTCCCTATGATCTCTATTCGTTGATGATAAGTTATCCAAGACAACACCTTTTATAGCACACTAGTTTAATCCAATGCTTACCCTTAGTAAGTCTCTTATTCATAGTCTATTCAACTGAGCATGCACTAAGTCCTTAGTCCATCAAGAACTTAGCCTGAGCCAAGTCAACCCACACAAGGATAAAAATTCTACCAAGACTCGCACCATGCTTGATCTGACCTATTAAGTTACTTTGGAGCTCTTGTATGCCTCCCTCATACAAATGATCCAACTAACCTTCAAGCCAAGGTCCATCTTAAACTAGTCGTGAAGTGCCATCATCTTTTGATCTCTTATCTAAATCTTACATAAGATTTCTGTCAATTTGCACTAATGCATGTCACTGCTTGCCTAATCTTAAGATTTTGTCAAAAATTCCCATTTTCCTTTCTTATTTTCAAGTCTTTACCTTATTCTATCAACTTAAATACCAAGCATTGACCAAAGCTCGCCCACACTCACACAATTCTACAATTTAGACTTAGGTGTCTAGTAATTAGCCATTAAAAAGGAAACTAAACTAAGAAGCCAAAGGAAGATGATAACTTAAAAGGTGGGGATTTTAGTGTTAGTTTATGAAGAAATGGTTATTGATCATGAGGATGGAACATTCATTAATATGATAAGGTTTTAGGGTTATGTTAATTAAAGTTAAGCAGGATTAATTATAGTTTATTATGGGAGTTAATTATAATTTAAGTAAGCATCCATGTGACACTATAAGTCCCAAATAAATAATAAAAAATTAAAAGGGCATTATGTTAGGATTGATGTGATAAGTAACTAACAAAGATTTAATATGGTTAATGATTTTGCTAAATCAAGGTTAACTTTAAATGGTTTTTAAACATTAAGGTTCTTTTTAAACACTCCAAAATGTTAGGATCCTATATGTATTTTAGTTAAAATATTAAGGTTAAAAATACACTTTTTATCTATTTAGTTTTCTTAAAATGCAAAGGAAGACACACATGAGCCCGAACAGAAAGTTTGAAGATCACTGGAGTTGAAAATTTGAAAGAACAAGCCAATGGAAAGTTTAAAGATCAAGTATGTATCGAACTTAATTATTAAAAATAACTGGGAAACACTTGTGCCTCAAACCATGTCTATATATTTAGTAGAATAGAATAGTTAAGTCCCAAGTAGTGTCTTTACCCTATTTTTCTTAAACACTTTACAATCTAGTACACATTCTTATCTCATATATGAAGGACAAATGGGATAGTATGATTTATATAACTTAGGACAACTATATGTTCCAAACTATATCTAAACAAAAAAATTTTAAAAAGGATCCACAACTTGGGACATGCTTATTCCCTGGGTGATGTCTTGAGCAAATTGGCTCTAGACCGATCTACAATCTACGCCACAACCATGTTGCATGCCATGCCCCAAAGTTTTTTAAGTTTCAAAGGTTGTGCTAAACACCCCTTTTCTTCAATTTCTCCTAAATCCCTAATATACCTAGCAACCATATCCAATTCCCCAACTAAACCTACTAAGTTTTGGCATTCCTCTTTAATTTTTATCAAGATTAAACAAACCTTTTTGCCCTCAAAATTATATTCTCATAAGTTAGGGCACCAAACTTCACTTTGGGGGATTTATGCGATTCTGAGCAATTTTCTAGTATTTTCAAATTTTAAACCTCATTTCATCCAAAAGCATAAGTTTCTAACCATCCATGAGTAGAAGAAAAAATGTTCAAAAAATTAGGGAAGATAATCCCTTAAGGCCTAGGTAGGAGATGAGTAAGTGATAGCAAAGTCTCAACCAATAATTAATTATTTTTTATTATTCAACTAAACTCAATAAATAGATTTTATCTAATGATTTTAAAATGGATACTTAATTTGACTCTTTTCAAGCATTTTATTCCTCCATGAAAAAAAATGTGAACAAAGTAAGCATAAATAAATTCACTCCACTAACTTTAACCTAAGTAAAAAGGTTAAAGTTAAGAGTAAAACTGGTAGCTATTTGAATAAGACATAACTTAATAATCATGGGTATTTATGATCAGGCATTTACTCTCAGATCAAAAGGTCAAGTAATTTTTCAAACAAGCCTCTAATTCTCTTTCATAGCTTTAAAAATAAGTGTTATATTTTATTTTTAATTCATGTTTTTAAAATGTTTGAAGATGAATGCTTCTTGCATATTTATGTTTACTTTATATATTAAGTTGATTTATCTGAATGCATTAATTTATGATTTAGTACAAATATCTAGATGCCTAATTAATTGATCAATAATGCAATTAAGTGGATGATGGATATTCTTGATTATTTCAATTGATATGTTAATTTTGTCTAGAATTACTACCTATTTAAGTTAAGAGTGATTAAAGTTGATTTTTTAAGGACAAGAAAAAGTTTAAGTATGAAGATATGCTACTTGATTTGTTTTACTTAATTTTTGATATATTTTCAAATAATTATACATGTTTGACCTAGGAACATTTTTCAAGAATTGGAGACCATTTTAAGCAAAAGAAGTGGAGAAAATTAGAATACGTATAGGAAAATGGTTTGATATATATACATATGTCAACCCATGCACAATATGGATCAAATGTCAGAAGAGACATTACCTTATGAGAGAGACCATATAGTATTGAAAAGAATTTGTGGAGTAACATGGTCTGAGCCATAATCGAAAAATATATGAAGACTAAGAGATATAGGAAGATCTCTAGTATAAGGCATAGGTATGCCAAGAACCCCCATGCCTTTCCTAGATGAAAGAGGAAGATCCACAACATAGGTCATATTTGTGGCCCCAATTATGCATAAAGTTGTTAAAACATTTTCAAAGCATATTAACCTAATTTATGATAGAATTTTGGAAAATTTACACACTTTATATATCTTTTTTCTTTAAATGTTAGGGTATGCTGTCGGGAGGCTCACAAACCTTAAGGAGATTGATTCTATAAAAATCAATATTTAAAGTCTTCTCAATAGATCAAGTTGTTAATAACATCAGCACTTCATTTAAAATTGTTTCTATTTTGATCTCTTTGATATTTTTATTGGTTTGTTGTTTTGAACATGAATAATGATTAAATATTTTCTCTGTTTAGATAGGGAAAAACCTATTATTTAATCTTATGTGGATTGATTTGTTTTGATTTATAAATTGGGATATTTTTTGTTAACTATTTTTAATTGAACTTAAAATCTAATCTAAATTCTCTTATAGACTGATAAGCTTATATTTTACATGTTGTTATGGATTAAATTATTTATAATTTGGTATCTTTGTAAGATGTTTTATGTGGATTATTTGATGTTTTCCTATGTTTAATTTAATTTTTTAGGAAATAAATTGAAGGGAATTCTCATATTTGAGTGAGACTTTCTCCATAGTTGTTCAATTGAGTTGATATTAGCGTTATTAAGAAGCTAACTGAAGGAAACAACTTTGTAAAAGACATCAGAGATGATTCAAGCTCAAAAATATTTAAAAAATTGGAGAATTTGGTGAAGAAGACCTAACATGAATTAGACACAATAACGAGATAGGCACATGTCTCTCACAAGGTTCAAGAGGTTGATAAATAGTACAAAATTAGTGCTGAAGTGGTATATATGATTGGTGCCTAACCAATCATTCTTTTATGCAGAAATTTACTTAATAAAATTGTGTCAATTACAACTTGGTGTAAAGCATTGTTTATATACTAATTAGAGATCGTAAAAGTTCTAGAACAAAATTGATGTAGGTGTGGAAGTTAGTTCGGGGCTGGTTCTCATAGCACACATTTTGAAGATGCATAAAAATTATAACTTCAAGCATTCAAGGGCTCTATTTTGTAATCCGAGCTATAATTACTCTTATTAGGTTTAATTGTGGGTACTTTTGGAAGGTGTATGACAACCTCTTTATGATTTTTTACATAGTTTCAGTCTTTCTTAGCATCATGGAAGGACTGTGACAACTTCTCTAACTCTTACATTTGTTCTTCTCCTTATGTTTAGAATGTTTTTTTTAATTATGTTTAGTAGTTAAAATTCTTAGTTAGGGTTAGAGATGTAGCTTGTGAAGGATTCTTAAATTATTGATGCATGACTTGATTGTTTATTGATTGAATTTATTCTCTTTGTTCTTAATTGTTTAATCTGTGACTAGTCATTATAGATTTAATCTTAGGGATTATATGAGAAATCAAAGGTGAAGATTTGTTCTCTATAAGAATAAACACCTTAGATCTAGAGAACAAAAGTATCATATACTATTGTGATAATAAAAAGATTAATTAGGCTTATTGAGCTTAATTAAATTGAATTGTGCATTAGGAGGTGATAGTTATCTAATTAAATATACTTATTTGTCTTGAGAGAAAGTATAGATAATTTAAGTTAATTATTATTAGAAATAATCAATCTTGCATAATACTTAGCCCACATAAGTAAAACCTAAAATCCTAACAACTATTTTATTGATTTCTCTTCACTAGTTTAATTTTTGCTTTTGTTAGTTTAAAAACTTAATTCTTTTTCATCAAATATTATTTATTTAGTTTTATTGTTTAATTAGGGATAATAGACATAGTATTATAGTTTATGACGGATTGATTCTCTAGATTACTCTAGTTTTAATAACTTGCTATAATTGTCTATGTATACTTATAGATAGATTCAATCATGGACGTCTCTGGGGAGTATATTTATGAGTAGACCACGACTTAGGTAGAGTGGCTTAACTGGGGTATTATATATTGACCTATATGATCTCTTTAGTATTAGGGAGGAACTTTTCAAGAGATTTCACATATTTTTTTAATGCATTCAAAGAGGTGTTTAACTTGGTAGAGATACAAATTAACCAACTAGAGAATAACTGGTTGTTGCTCGAGAGAGAATAATTTTAGTATCTGAAAAATTTTGTCGGTCCATATATTATATCCATTTCATATTAATTGAATCATGAAATTAAGGTTTATGTGAGGGGGAAGTACTTATGTAAGTATTGATATGCAATTGATTTCTCTATTTGATAAATTATTTTATTTTTATTATCTTAGCTACTCTCTTAATTAACTGTTATTTTGTATTTCGTTATTAATAGCTACCATAATCTTATGAATTTTTAGGTTATTTAGTAGTTTTAGGATGCTTTAGATGTATATTGCTTCTTCAAGGGATCGAACTCTACTTGTTATTATATTGCTTACCAACAATAATTGCACCTGCCTTAATCATGACAATAGAGTAGTGATAAGAAAAGCCATATAAAAAACATTCATCAATAACTAAAAGATTTCCATCGTCATAAATTTGTGAAATCAAAAAATTTTCTTCCTCCTGTTATCATAAATCTATAAATTAAGAAGAAAAATATAATTACTAAATAACATGGGCCTTTACCACATGAACAAGGGTACAAAAACTTTTGACTGTTACATTGAAAATCTACCAAGTCATCTTAATTAGACATTTCCATTTTTCGATGGGAAACTAGACATCCGAAGAACCAGCCAATTAAACGGTATAGATATATTGACGTGCATCACCTGATCTGGTTATATTTTCACGAGCCGAGACTTGAATCAATATTGTTGAGTTCGATTCTCGGGATTCTTCTGCAGACTCAATATAATTGAATTTCTATGTCAGCTGGTTGTGGCTTTCGTGTAGAATCTAAGGATTGAGCAGCAATTCTCTCATTCAACATGTTATTAATAAATGCATGAGGTGCCCAACCTGGAATACGTGACACAAAATTTTTGTCAGCAAATCATGACTGAAATATGCCACCGGGACTAGGATAGTGCAGCAGTTCCAATCAAAGTTGCAGAAATGAAACTACCTTAGAACAGAAATCATTAGGGTCACAGCTAATGGGATAACAGGAACAGGTAACGGTGTTTCTAGGGACAAACATACCTTCCTCGTGATGGGGGAAAGGGTAAAACTGCAAGTAACAAAATGCAGCTACAACTGTTCCTGCATGTACTTGGAAAGATTAAAACAGCAGACCAGTTGCAAAACAGACTATGCTAATATAGAAAATGTCAAACCTAAGAAAGCCCCTGTAAATACATCTGTCCAGTGATGCCAGTAGTCATCGACGCGAGATATTCCAATAAGAGCAGCCACAAGTACTGGAAGAAGTACTATACAGAGTTTAGCAACATGTCCCCTGCGATCAAACGCTCTAATTTTCCCTGCCAAATACCATGCTAGGTAAGTGAGACCTGCAAAGGACCCTGTGCAATTAAGATAGCAGTGAGTTAAAAATGATTTGAGACATAAATTCTGATTGAAATGCCTTCTCTACTTACATGAAGTATGCCCACTAGGAAAACTTTTATATCCTTCCTTTATGATCTTTGGATCTCCATGGCAGATAACATCCCCACTAACAGCATCAAAAAGCTGAAGAAAAAATATAAGCTTCAAGCTTAAGAAGACGATGTTGGAAAGACGGAAAAAAAAAAAGAAAGAAAAAGCTGGAGGCTGTACTGGTTTTCCATCAGGGAAACATCTCCAGAAGAAGTTGGGTCGTGGTCGACCCACAGCATCTTTAATGGTATCGGTTATGACTCCAGTGATGAGAACAGAAAATAGAAGGCCTGAGGATACTATTTAAGCATAAGCATGAGTCTGAAGGCAAGACAGAGAGAAGCACAAACTGTGTGCGACACACACCTAGTATGGCATGGTGTAGATCATAAATATCCTTTCTCCGATAGTAGTTGAAAGAAAAAATAACCATTGGCAGCAACACTGCGATGAACTGTGACCAATGACCACCCACAAACACATGAGTTAAAACGAGCAAAAAGTCGGTAAGAAGTTTAGAAACTTACTGGAACAGCCCAAAAGGGTATAGAGTCTTGTTTGAAGGGGAACATATAATCTGTCATCATGCCTTGCCCGATGAAGCGATGGAAAGGCTCTATTGCGTTCAAAACGCCGACTATGGCCCCAAGAAGTACAAGTATAACCCAATCATGCAGGTGATCTCTTGCCACTCCCTTGGCTCCATGAGATTGTAAACTATGATGGGTTCCCAGCTGAATCTCTGCCATTTTTCCTGCACTACCACTCAATAATTAATACCTGATGCCCATGTCCAACCATCTTTTCTTATCTTATCAAATCGAAATAACCTGAAGATTTGCTTACATTGCAAGACCCAGAAAACAAAACTTTGTATCTCCTTCCTCTATTGAAGACCTGACAATCAACAGAACATATAACTGCTGTATCCCACAAACTTAAAACCAAATCTTTTCACCAATTGCAGATTTCATGCATACAACATAAAGACGATTCCCTAATAATGCAAATAGTATGTTTGGAAACTTTGGCTTCATATCCCTAAACTGTCACAAAACAGGTTATAACAGCACAGGCACATATTACAAATATAGTATCGTCATTTTCTTTGGCTAAATATGGAATAGTACGTACTCCATTTTTCTTCACGTGTTTCTGTTATAACAGCATGATTAACCACCATAACATTCCTCCTGGAAGGAATCAAGTACCTTTGTGGCTAGGAGATATTATGGGATGCCTCGTTAATCTGAATTATCTGGCATAATTCTTTTCAATTTATTTTATTTTTCTGGTAATTATTGGGCTTTAATCATGGCCATCAATATTAATTTGTACATTTTAATGAAATAAATACAAATTTTATTTATTGTTGTAGCTCCATGAAAGCTACAGCAGAATTGTCGATCGAGGTTACCGTATTTTGTGGCCTGAGGAATATGAGAAACGGAGCAATATGACATTTTGATCCATAATCATTTCGACTTAAATATTACAAGAAGCCTTATCATCTTGACCATTGATTTCTTCAATAAATATGAAGGAATAGAAAGTTAGAAACGAATATCCACCCTAAAAAAGAATATAATGGGACATAGCTAACCAAATTCAAAACTAAACCTTATATTATTCATCTTATATATATTGATGTTTTGGCTTTGTTGATGTATAAAGATTATGTGTAAGAGATTTTGTTTTGGCTATTTTGATTTAGGAGATTCAATTCTAATCCCTCTACCAAACTAAGATTTGTTGTTTCAAGAGGAACATTAGATTAAACTAAAGAATTTTAGGTAAGCTCGTAAGCCGGAATCAGAAGAACCAGAAAATGACAATAATATGAGTCGTAAGTAGTTAATATGGATCCTCTAAGTCTAGTCAAAGCTGAAGATGATAATGATGACTTTACAACTGTTGGGATAATGACTTAAGCCTTCAAGACTTCTACTCTATGTAGATTCCTACTTTGTGTAAATTTCTACTTTGTGTAGGTTTTCTTATTTGACACTATTTCAAATTCCTACTCTGTATAGGATTCCTATCCTAGGATTATACTACCATATAAATATCCCTTGGGGGTCCTTTGTAATATCATATTGGTGTACTCTTCATTAGTCCTAGGGTTTGAGAGAGAGAGAGAGAAAAATAGTTGTAATTTTCTTTCTTTAACATAGTGCATATTTTTTAGAGCTCTTCGCCCGTTGGTTTTTCTCCCAGCACTCGGGTTTCTCACGTAAAAATTCTTTATGTGCTTCTATTATTTTCTCTTATTTACTTGATTGATTCCATTTCTTTGGCGACTATTAACACAACAAACTAGTATCAGAGTTTATTTCGTTTTGGTCAATCAAGTCTTGTCGTAATGTCTCCTTCAACCAAATTCGACATCGACAAGTTCGACGAAAAAATTAGTTTTGCTATTTGGAAGGTCCAGATCCAAGCCGTTCTCACACAACATGGATTGAAGAAAGCTTTTCCTGGCAAGACAAAGAAACTTGTTAATATGCCAGATGAGGATTGGGAAGAGTTGGATGAAAAAGCCTTGCCCACTATTCAGTTATGCTTGACGCGTGAAGTGCTCTGGGAAGTAGCCCATGAGACTACCGCTGCAGGACTCTGGTTAAAATTGGAGTCCTTTTACATGACGAAGAGTCTGGCCAACAAACTTCGTCTCAAAGAACGTCTCTTTACGCTCAAGATGTCTGAAGGTACACGCGTCAAAAAGAAATATTCTCGGTACATTTTATTTTGCCTTTCATTTTTTATGATTAAAATTATTTTATAAAATTAACTTAATCTTATTTTTTTGTATATTTTATTCACAATATTATTGTTGTTATATTTTTATGTTAATAAATAATAAATACTAAACTTTCAATTAAACTCTAATTTGTTATTTGATAACATTAAATAAAATAATATATGAGATATATTGCACCATTTCATATTATTTAAATATATTAAATGACAATATAATTTCGTAATATCAAACATCAAATTTTATTGAATTTCATAAATCAAAAATATTTTGACAAAAAAAGGCATAGAACATTATTACACCAAAATAATTAAAAGATAATATCGACATTGAAAATAGACATGATAAAGTTTGCAAGTTGAAGAAGGCCCTTTAAGGACTAAAACAATCACCAAGAGCA
>JAOQMM010000007.1:7880524-7890552 GCA_027563515.1 Erythroxylum platyclados
ACAATAGATAACATAATGGATAGCAAATAAGAAAACCATCATATTATTTGTTGTTTGTTGAAGTATCAAAAGTTGCTCTAGTTTGTGCCATCGTTCGCTAATAGGCGGGCGAGCCATGTTGATCTACATTAAAAAATCCATATAGTAAATGTCCAACATATGGAATTACTCACAAATGTAAACTTGAATGATACAGTGATGACTTGGGACAGAGCTAAAATGAAAATAGTTGATAAATTAAATAGCAACCAGTGCTGAGTTATTCACATTTTCCATGCATACTTCTAAGACCAGCTAAGTACCTTCTTATTTGCACAAGTTCAAATTCCAAAAGTAGTAATTTTCCCTTCATGTATGCTAAAAAAAACCCAAAGATTGCTGTGTACGAAACTACACTTGCATTTACAAGATAGAATAGAGGATCTCATTCTTGTCCATTTCTTCTCCGTGTTCCTCAATACAAAGACAAGACTCAAACCAAAAACTCAAGACACGTGATGAAAGAGAGAAGAACACAAAACAAAAAGAAAAAGAAAAGGAAAACCCAAAATGCATGTCATAGATTAAACCGTATTTAGCAAAACAAAACTATAAAATCCAAGAAAGTGAACTTTCTTTCTTCATATTTTACCACAATTGGAAGCAGGTGAATAGCAAAAAAATGGCCTTAAAAAATCTTTCAACTTTTCACTCTTTTCCTACACTACTTTACCTAAACTTGAAGGGATTCCTAAACCCTAGAAAACAAAGAACATTGCAGAAAACAAAGAACATTGCAGAAAATAAGAACATTGCTGAAAATGCAAGCCCAAGACAAATCAGAATCCATATATAATTACAGTTGTGGTTTTTGAAACAAGATAGTTAACTCTAATGGAGTTCCAAATGAACAAGTTACTAGTTTTTACGAGGCATAGATAAGAGGAAATTGCAATGACATAAATAAGGACACTAGCAAACAAGTTGATATATCAGCTGGAGAAAGTTTTTGGTTGCAAAACACGAGATATAGCGTGTCATCATATATGTGATAGAGTGGAAGACGATTAGATATTACCCTCTTGGGTAGGATTATAAAAGAAGGGAAAAAATCTCAGGTTATCTTCAAGTGACCTGAGGACCCATAAGAAGATTAAAGATGGCAGCTATACAAGCAAATAAAGATGCAAAAACTGATCTGAGCAGTTAGCCCAAATTTGGGTTTAATGCATCGTCTTTAAATGAATACCCCTTTTACATATTCTTATACACCCATATTGCAGGGATTTATACTGCAACTCTATTAATAAAAAAGAAGACAATCGTATCATCTTCCCCATGACAAAAAAGCCCGAAACAGGACAGGCAAAAGAAGAAAATAGTATCATCTCCACACACACGCATCATATGAATGTATTACGATAAATCAAAATATAGTCATTCTCCATTGTAGAAGAAATGAAACAGACGTCTAGAGAATGAAAACAGAAAAGTAAATTTATGGGAACGAATAATCAAATTTTACGAGAATAAAAATTCAGAAAAAAACTATTACTTGAACATAACAAAATGGATAATTTCGATTCCCTAATGCAAAGATAATCCTTACCTTTTAGAGGAATCGAGAGTTGGGATGGAGGAGGAAGTCTCTAAACTCTAAACTTGTAAAGATTTTAGAAAACCCAAAGAAACCCACACAGAATCGTACCAGAAAAGACTGCGAGAAAGGAAGCACGTCTGGAACTAAGAAGCGCACCAAATTTATGAGGTAATAACTTTCATTCCTCTCGATTACGAGGGGAATGGGCTAATACCCAAAACGGAAGAATGAAATTACTGTTCATTCAATCATAGTTCTTTCATACCCATACCCCTTCCTCGTACCCCCTAACCAAGCACACCCTTAAATCCTAATAAGAAGTCATTTTTTTATAATATCTAATAATTTTGAAATTAAATTCTTGAATTCTAACAAAAATTTTGCAGTATTATTGTTCTATATGTAAATACTATTTTTCCAATTCCTTGGATAATAAATATCAGTTGATATATACATATATAGAATTGTTGTGTAAATTAATACATAGATTAAAAATAAATTAATTAATCTCTTTTTAATTAATATATTATATATGATTTTAATGTAATTAATATATAGGAATTTCACTTCCAAGGTGTGTTAAATTTACATTAGTAGAAAATAGGGTTAATTATCAAAAAAACTCAAATTTTCGTAAATTTTTAATTATAGCCCGAACTTTAAAAAGTAACAATAAAATGTCCAAATTTTCAATTGTTTTCAATTCTAGTCCAAATTTTAAAAAGTGACAATAAAATGCTCAAACTTTCAATTTTCTTCAATTATAGCCCGATCTGTTGTTCTCCCGATGCCCTCAACCCTTTGTTTTCTGCTTATTTTTTTGAAGACCCAAACTATTCTCACATTACAGCGAACTGCACCATAAGCTCTTCGTTTTTAGTTCGTTCTCCTATGATGTTAGTGTGAGGGCGTCGGGGCTACGTAATTTGAAAATTGAAGGGTGAGAGCATCGGGAGAACAAATTGAAAATAAAGGAAAAAACTGAAATCAAAGCATAAAAGCGTCGAGGCTACGTAATCTAAAAATTGAATGGTGAGAGCATCGAGATCCCAAACTAAAAATAAAAGAAAAAATTGAAATCAAAACATAAGATCGTCAGAACTGTGCGATCTGATTAAGGTCATTTTTAAACAACTATATCGTTTCATTAATCTTCATTTATTGTGTTAACTTTGACTGACATATATTAATAGTTAAAATTTCTGAAACACATGACAAGCTACATCAACAGACATAACGAAAATACTATCGTTAAGCAAGAATTTAAAAAATTGAAAATTTAAACATTTTATTACTACTTTTTAAAATTCGAGCTAGAATTAAAAAAAATAAAAATTTGAATATTTTATTACTACTTTTTAAAATTCAAATTATAATTAAAAATTAACAAAAATTTGAGCTTTTTTTAATAATTAATCGTAGAAAATACTATGAAATAAGCTAATTGATGTATTAACAAAAATACAATAGGATCAAAAGTCTCCTCTTCATTATTACAAACAGATTGCGGACAAAACTGAAATTTGCATAATTTGTTGAAACATAGAAGAGAATTGAGCACACATTCCATTCAAACAATTTACGAAAATTCCACCCAATCAGGGAGGGGAAATGACAATGGGGAAGAAGAAAATTTCTTGGAGACGTATTGGGAATGGAACCCTATATACATCAGATAAAGGGACCGGGATGTAGAAAGAATGCCGACACTAAACTAGCCTCGAGCCACTGGCTCACTCTTGCAGACAGGGCAAGTATTTTTCTGTTCAAGCCATTGTTTTATACACTGTACGTGATAACTATGTCCACAATTCAGTTTCCCCAACTCATCATCTGCTTCATATTCCTCCTGTTTACAGACATGAAGGATGAACAAATGATTAGATGTGACACAAAATTGAAGAAAAAGTTAGCAGATTGCATCCTACCTGACAAACACTGCACTTCTTCTCCACAATCGTTGGCAAATGGGATGGCCGGTCGTTCAGAATTGAAAGCTTAATTTTCCTGATGCTGCGGGTTATTTCATCTTCCTTAAGTCCAGTACATACATAACCAATTTTATCACCTAGCTCAAGTAGTTCCTGTTTGCACAATGAGAACGAAAAAATTCATATGATGTTAGCCGTCTGGAGTGAGGCCGCAGATCAAAGAAAGCCAAGAACAAACAAGTGGTGGGGATCTGCCTCAGATCCCTCATATCCACCGGATCAATCACAAACTGCTATTTTGCACCTGGTAGTCAAAGCCCGCCATCCTCCTCCAACTAGCACAATCAAAACAAAAGTGGAAATCTGCAGTTATAATGGGAAAAAGGCACACCTCATATGACATGTCGTCAACGTCAAGTCTCCAGTCACTAAATTGATCCAACCTTCGTCCCGTCATGAAATTATTTTGAAGCATCAATGCCTGCACTAAGCCAGTATCAGTTACAACGTTTTAACAACCTTGACAATATATAGGATTACGGAAACAACACAAAATGACTAAGGAAATCTTTCATGATCCTTCAAATTGCTTTCCATTTATGCAAGACCATTTAACATACAAATATTCAAGATTCTTTCCACAAGGACCACAATAAAGTAAAAAAAGTATTTTGTTCTTCCTCGGTGAGACTAATTTTGAATCCACATGTCAAAACAACATATGTTATGTATCTGAAACCAAGTGATATTAGCATATACGATATTGGTAACAGAGGAGATTCAAACCTCAAATGTTAAAAGGGCAACAAAATATTACTCTGATGATTCTTCAAGAGTCAACATAAGTCTTAATCGGCCAACATTTGTAGTCCAATATATGGACATTCAAAGTCCTTGAGAAACCATCAAACTAGTGCATGCAGTAAGAGAATGATCATTTAACTTTGTGGATCTGCCCAAATATTGAGCAACATTTCTTCAAATGCTTAATGTAGGAAACAGATTTACCATGAATCAGGTCTTGAACTTGTGTAAAACCAAAGGCCAGACAAAACTACTGAGAAACATACATTTAAAAGAATTTGCAAGAGTAAGCTAAAAAGAGAGGAAAAGGAACTTTCTCACTACACTCCTGCTCTAGTTATGATCTACATCTGAAATAGGTCCTGGAAATTACATCACAAAGCTACTTTTTAACTTTGTCCAGCCATTCTGTGTGAACATCACCCAATTGTTCCCACATCCTCCAGATGAAATATCCTGGATAACATAAGACTTCCTAAACAGAAGTTCTAATGGGGATTCTCATTCTTACACAGAATAAAGAAAAAAAGCAAGATCAAGTTGTGAGCATGACAAGCACTTGCAAAGTGTCAGGAATAAGGATAAGTTATAGGAAAATTTTAGAGAGGAAATAGAAAGTAGAGAGACATCAAATCTTATACTACAGGAAACCAGTACATTCCCGTCCATAATTCTAAAAACCGGGAGTATTTTCAGTTATAACTAATCAATAAGCTAATGCTCTCTGATTTTTATGTCTGTAATTTAGTTCTTAACTTCATGCTCGGAACAACAAAAACCAATTTTAGAATAAATCTATTGAAAAATTATGTCCATCCTAAACAAAAAAGTAATAAATAAAGCAATAATCAACCCTCTGTCCATATAAAATGAATAATATAACTTATAAACAATTGCAGGTAACATAACTGATAAAAATATAGGTAAATCTTCAGCTAAAGTGAATACTATACTCAAAACAGCAAGCAGCTAGGGACATGTTGGATGAGGAGAGAAATCTACATTTGCCGAAGGACCCAGCAATTCAATTGAACCCATGTAATACAAGAATGCAGGATCCTAAGATTGGCAATAAGAACAGAATCTAAAGTTATGCTTGTGCAACATACATCACTGTTCACAACACTAAAACTTAAATTCTGAAACAATGAACACACCTCAGCTAGACCATCAGGAGAAGTATGCCGATAGTGACGATAATACCTCGCACCAAAAACTTCAGGTTCAGGTTGATAAGGTTCAAGAACAGGATCCATGTCCAAAAATGCTAGTGCATCAGGATTTACTGCTGCTCTCCTCGGTAAACAAGAACGCTGTCAAGATAATGCAACAGAATAAACACACACAATGCAACATGAAGAAGTACAAAGGAAATGTTGAATAACTAGGAATGTGAAATGAAGAGCAGACCAACAAGCGTTTAACTCTTTTAAAGCAAGGCTCCAACTCTAAAACATAAAGAGCAACAAGAGTCTTATCCGTACTTATAATCAAGGTGAAGATTTCGTCCTTGCCTAACTCAAAAACTGAAGTACCTATGGGAAACTCCGTGCAGTTAACTCCTAAATACACCTATACGTATAAGTAGGGTCCACAACTTTGCCAAAACTCCAGTAAACAATGTACATTAGACGTACACACATAAGAACATCATTAAATATTATGCCTAGAAATAAAAACTAAGAAACTTATTTTTACAAGACATGTAGCTTCTGAGACGGCTGAAAGGCCACAAGCGAAGCAAGAGAAAGCACAAAAATGACAAAACACCGGTAAGAAGTCATTAGAATAAACATATGAGCAACCCTATCATATAAACATCTCTGAAAAAACAGAAACACAGGTGGCAGCTTACATATGCATGCCCCACATGCACACTCATGGAATCTGCAATTAATTTTGGTTTGTTTGAAGAAATTTAATACCACGTAAGTGAAGGATTTCTCTTTTCTTAGGGTTCTTGAAATTCTTTAAACCTAGATATTTCTAGGGAATATATAGGTTTGAAGAAGAATGCCACTTAACTGAAGATGTTTGCTTCAATATGTGATAATGAATTTTGAACATATATATGTAGTGAGTCCAGTAAAAGTCACACACACAAAAAAGAAAGAAAACATAGATTTTGACTTGGAATTTCAGGAGGTATGAATGCATCCCATATATCATGTCTGAATGTCTTAAGACGAGAGATGCTCGTATATTTCCAATCGTAACATGAAATATGTTTCTGGACAGGCAAGAGATTATACTTATAGAACCATGAACCATGATTGGAAGTCGTGAAGCAGTTCTTCGTTAATAATCAGTCAACTGGAACGTTATTGACAGAAAATTAAATGGAATATACTAACGACCCAGACGAAATTTCTTAAATGACCAAAGAATAGCGAAATCAGAAAAATGTGCAATCATCATTAACGTATTAGCAGAAAGGTCGAGGTAAAAACTCCAGCTTGAAAGCCAGAAATGCATCAAAATGCCAACCAACTCGAGAAAACAAGGTTCTTTGAAGAAAAAGAAGACAAAATCCTCACTGATATTTTTGTTCCAAATGAAGAAGAAGTGTATTTATGAGAAGGGGCAAAATAAATAGAAAATTCCTTAAGACATACAAGTGCATTATTTGTCCTCAACAAAAATGGAGAAAAAGATGAAGTTAATAAGGAAAAAAGGCAGACAGTAGAGTAGACAGATGAAAGTACCTCCCTCTCCCTTTGAATCAGTTTGTCCACATCAATCTTGCTTCTTCCATGCACATTCCTTCTTGCAACAACACAATCTACAGACCCAGCAACAGCATCTGCTGACAACCCGACTCCAGGTCCACAACACACATCTTGAATTACCATACAACTACCTCCACTGAGGCTCCCAATACTGTCCCCACTATTCCCATCACCGACAACAGATTGATGGTGGTTTCGTTTGTTACTGTCATCTTTTCTTCTCTTCTGTTGTTGTGGGTTCTTTTTCTTCTTCGGCCTCTTCCTTTCCCAGGCCGCCGACGATCGAATCACCGCCGGAACCGACACCTGCTGGGCCGCCGCCGTGCATCCAAGGGCTCTAAAGGTTGGAGCTTTCTTCTTGTTTGTGCGGTCACGGGCGTTGGTTGAAAAAGGGGAGAGAAAAAGAGAGGAAAGAGTGGATTTGGAGGTGCGAGAGAAAAGTGGGCTTGGATGGGTTTCGGATGAAATGGTTAGTTCTTGCTGGAATTGGTTTCTGGGTTTTCTTGGGTTGATGTGCTCTGTAAAAACTGGCATGATCTTGTTAGATAGAGAGATGATAAAATGGAGAATGGGAATGCAGTGATTTGTAATTAAGAGAGAGAGGGAGAGAGAGGGTGGAAGCACGGGGTTTTGTTCTGTTGGTTTAACTTTGAAGGTAGTTTGTTCTTTGGTAGGTGGGCAATGGCTGATAGCACAGGTTTGGAAAGATGTCACAAACAAAACGCCCCTGCCCCTTCCCTCCCAAAGAACAAAGCAAATTCAATGATTCATTGGGATGGGGATGGGGATGGGGATGGGGATGGGAAACAGTAGTCTTAAAACCAGGGCTTCAGGTTCAGCCTCACACAGCTGCAATGCAATCATGTCATGGTTTTGGTTTTGGTTTTGGTTTGGTAGGGTAGGGTCCTAAGTTTGGTAATTTATGCTCTTTCCCCACTCCACATTAATTTTATTTAACACAAATTATGATTACACTTGGTAGGCTCGAACAATCAATATGAGAAGACATATATGTATTTACTGATGTACATATCACAACAGAATTATTTCCTCAAATTGTGATTAAATATAAATGAGACCTCCTGCTGTGTGCTGTCACTGACAATACCACACCTTTTGTATGTATTTTCTTCTGTCTTCTTACAGTAAACATGCATAATTATTCAGGAAATTGTATTACCTATTATGAATGTTTTGAGAGTAACTTGCTTGTCAATTCTTCATCCTATGAATTGCTCTTGTGTTAAGTTCTGCTGCAACAATGGCCATGTTTGGCAATTAGAGACCTCCTGCTGTGTGCTGTCACTGACAATACCACACCTTTTGTATGTATTTTCTTCTATCTTCTTACACTAAACATGCATAATTACATTCAGGAAATTGTATTACCTATTATGAATGTTTGAGAGTAACTTGTTTGTCAATTCTTCATCCTATGAATTGCTCATTGTGTTGAGCTCTGCAACAATGGTCATATTTGACAATCAGCTGATTGTATTAGCTGTTAGCTGATAGCTGATAATATCAGTTGGTTTGACTAGCAGATAATATCAGCTGTTTAGTGAAGATGTTTGATAAAATTAGTTGTTTAGTATTAGTTGTTTATGTGTAAATGACTTACGAGGACATGACTTTAAAAAAAAGAACATAAATATTATATCTTAATATTTCTTTGAATATCCTCATAAGAATTTAGATATTTAATTTTATAAAATAAATGTATAAATATTTTTATCATCGATATAGTTTTATTAATTAGTTAATTTAAAATTATTTGATCTCTTAATTTTAAATGAGTAATGAAATTAACTTGTGAATATTATTCAAAATTTATATAAAATTTCATTTTAATATTTTTTTGTAAACTATTATATTATAAAAATATTTTTCTATTAAATTACTGTTTGTTTATATATAGCTGCAATAGCTATTAATAGTGACTTTGCAACATAAAAGTTGACATTTGACATGCACATCCTAAATAACAAATGTATATATTTACTCTTCTTACTAATACATTAATAACAATTTATAGGTTACAAAAATTTTACTAGAATCAGCAGCATATATGTCGCTAATATCATGTAAAGAATGATAACAGAATTGTCATTAACATATAATTTTAATAAGCTAAAGACCAAGAAGCTACTTTAACTAGCTTTTTAAAATTAGCTAATTTGGTTCAATCAGTCAATCCAATCAGCTGATTATTAAACATCTTTTTTAACTATTTAATATAATTAAACAGTTAAAATCTTTGAATAAGTCAAAAAAAAAAACACTTTTCAGTTATTTGGCAAACACCCCAATGTCCTATTCTATTGTCTCCAAAGAAACGTAAGAAGTTCACTTCCCAAGACTCGAGTCCAATCCCGTCCTTGTGAACTGGATTTCAAGTTTTATTTTGTATTTAAGTCTTCTTTATCATACCTCCATGCCCATGTTTGAAATTCTTTATCCTCCGTCTCACTTTGTAAAGGTTGTTTGTATGTATAGATCCTATGAGATAAATATAGGAGCAGATCTTCTGTTTTCTACAACTATGTTCCCTTTATTTTTAGCACATCTCAATCATTCAATTTTTGTAAATTACATTTATTAAATAGATAGATTTTTATAAAATACAACAATAAGGAAATAACAGAAAGGAGGTGATCTCAGTCGCGAAGGGTGCTTAAATATGTTGAGTTGGATTAAACTTGCAGGTTTGACCTAATTCAATGAATAAATACGTAAGGGTGATTGCTGTGCAATCAGGGTTTAAAGTTTACAGGGAAACGTGTAATTAATTAGCAAGAAAAGAAGAGAAGCTGATTGCAAGTACTTTCTTTGAAGGGTGGCAGAGCAGAGACCGGAGAAGTGTGCTTTTGAGTTTTGACTTTACTTTCGCTTTGCCAATGTTCAGTAGGAATGTCAAGGGGTCGGGTTAAATCAGGTTTATGCCTAGCTCGACCTGGCTCATTTATAGGTTGGGCGGGTCACGGG
>JAOQMM010000007.1:7892441-7903906 GCA_027563515.1 Erythroxylum platyclados
CATCATCATACAAATATAAGATTAAGAACAATACAAAATATTTAAATATTACATCACATAATAAATAATAATTACATTAAAACATCATATAATAAGAATAATATATGCCTATAAGCATAATAACAAGAGTTCATACCGAGAAACACATCAAAGTATAAGAGAAACCTAAATAAAAATACTTACAGTTAAAAGTTTTATATTTATATTACATATATAGAATTTAACATATGTATCAAATACAAGTAAATTAAAAGAAAAGGAAAAATTAAAAAAGCAAAACCTCCATTTAATGACATATATGCTCAAATTAAATTGTATTACTTTTTGTTTGGTTTGAAACCCTTATCATTGAGAAAAATCTCATCTTCACTATTGTTCAAATTCTCTCATCCAATTTTTTTTTCAAGTATCTATAAAACTCGATTTTTAGAAACTCAATTCGCTAAAAAATCAATATAATCAAGGCAAAATAGATATAATTAAGAAATTATGATAAATTATATTCAGCTTAACAATAACAACAACCTGCATTGAGAGTCTCATTAAAACAAGGGGGTTTGAAATTGTATTCAACATAATAATGATAATAACATACATTTCTTAAAACTTTAAGTTATATCGAACAAATACTAAATTATTTAATCTTTTGTGTTCCATTCTATTTTTTTAATGGATGAATTCAAATGTATTCTAATTCCTTTCACACCTAATTGCATTCATATATTGACTAAAAAATTAAATTGCAAACTTTTACAATTTTTGTACATCACTTTCAAATTGATCTCACCAAATAAATGTAAAATAATAAATAATCTTATAAACAAAACAAAGTGGTTATTAATTTTAAACAAGTAATAAAAGTGAAGGAATATATACTTGAATTAAGTTTATCTCTTTGACGTACTATAACAGGTATCTCAAAATTATCGCACGCATCCTTGTATGCCTCTATTTGTGAGCTAAAGAGATCTTGGGTTGTCTTATGAAAGAATTATTGCAATATTTAATAGCATTCCTCTATTAAATTCTCCTTATTATTATTATTATTATCATCATCATCATCATCATCATCATCATCATCATCATCATCATCATCATCATCATCATTATTATTATTATTATTCTTGTTATTGTTATTGTTGTTGTTATTGTTATTGTTATTATTGTTATTATTATTGTTGTTGTTGTTGTTGTTGTTGTTGTTGTTATTGTTGTTATTATTATTTATATTTTATTTTCTCTTTTTTTCATATGGATTATTCAGAAACAACCTCTCTACTAGTTATAGTAAGATTGCATACTACTGGACTTCCCTATATCCATGTATTAGTGGGACTTTTATTAAGTTGTTATTATTGAATTCCTCTATTAAATTCAACTTTCTTTGTAAAATCTTATCTAAATAAACATTCGGGTTCAAAAATGCCCCAATAACAAACAACATATAGTAAAGTTGTTTTTTTTAATCTTTCATTGATAACTGTAAAATAAGATGTGTACAAATAATGTCTTTTTTTATATTGGCTTTGATTATTCTTTCATCTTCTCCATGGCATCATAAAAGTAACATATTATTTTTTAAAAAATTGAATATAGGGTTAATATTAACTATAGCAAAGTTAACTTAACATTACAATGAGTTCACAAATAAATTAAATTACAAGAGCAAATGAAATATAATAACGGGCATCACATATTCAATCTAAATTTCGTTGTTGTTAATAGAGAATGCTGATCAAATTTAGCTGTCATAATGGCTTTAATCCAATTGATGATGTCTGTAGCTAAGTAGCACTTGTTTACTTCCTCATTCCTGTAGATTCTCTTGTTTCTTTCCTTCCATAAGCAGTAAATAGTTGTTATAAAGGCAATTTTGTACATTGGTGCATCTTGCCTATTTTGGTTAGCAATACGAATGGTCCAATTTAGAGTGGACAACCAGTCATAAGTGGGACAACAATCAGAACGTAGATGTAAAATTTTGCTCCATACCACTTTTGAGTATCTAAATTGAAAAATTCTCTATCTTCTTCAACTTCTTTGCATAGCACGAAGATTGGGGCATAAGATCCAAACTTTCTAGTCTTAGTGCGAATCTTGTTCTTAATAACCAGCTAGGTGAATATTGAAGACTTTTGATTTAGGGACTGCTTCCATAAAAGATTGAATCAAGGAACATTCTCACCTTCTTGCTGCAAAGCCTTATAGCAAGACTTATTAGTAAAAAATCCAAAAGCATCTGGTAGCCAGGATACTGAATGTGAGTGATCTGGGGTAGAAATCCGACATGGTATATTGAACCCTCTAAAATTGCCTGCCCAGTGTATTTGATTCTTGAGAGAAGATGCTTCGGAGTTAAGTGGAAGCCTGTTAGCAAGTTGGGATATTTCAGTTCTTTGTATAAGTGGACTATGTTGTGTCTAATTATCGAACCATACCCAGATTTTCTCTTCATTCCCTAACATATGCTTAATCCATAGGTATACTACCTATCTCATGTTTAACATTTGCAAGAAAACAAAAAAATACTCACACTTTTCTCTGCCTTCTCACTAGCTCTTTTACTATCTTAGCCCTAACTATTTCTTCTTTGGAAACTTCCTCTGTCGCTTCTGGTGTTCTTTATCCTTCAACAGTGCAACCGACTAATTAGCTTATAAATTTCATTTCTCCTCGAGAGCCTTTCAAGGGCCTGGACAATGGATAATAAGGGGGTTCCTCCCTTTCTAATTTGTACTTGGAAGAATTTCCAGTCCTTTCAATTTCTACAAAAGTGAGGAAAATAAAGGATACCTTAAATGCATTTGCTATATTGGAAAATTCTTCTACTGGTCTTAAGCAAAATGTCAGAGCTTGGAGATCTAAACTGAAGCTTCAATGTAACAAAGGGGAGCTTAAACATTTTCAAAATGTTATGAAGGAATCCTTACTCCTCTTTTGGATCTCCTTAAAGCTAGTGCCAATGTCTGGTCATTTGCTTTGGTCAAAATTTCTGGAATAAGCGGTTTGCCTTCCCAGTAGTGTAAGCATAGGCTACTGCTAGGTGGGGGAGAAAAGGCCTGGAGAAAGTTATGTTAAGGGATGACAACTCTTTTCTATTCAAATTCACTAATGAAAGCAATCTAAAAGATATCATCGAACAAGGTCCATAGCATATCAGCGGCGAGCCTAGGTTCATCCAAAGATGGAGGCCAGGTATTGAATTTCATTCTGGAGATATAAATGATTTTCCTTTGTGGGTCAACTTCCATAATGTGCACCTTGAATTCTGAATAATAGAAGGCTTAAGTTTCCTAGCTAGCTCACTAGGTAAGCCCTTATGTATGGATGCTCAAACTACAAATATGGAACAGATATGCTTTGCTAAACTTTGCATTGAGGTGAAGGAAATATTGCTCTTCTAGATTTGCTGCCAATCTGAAATTAGGTGAGGATGATGAGCTTAAAAAATTTGTTATGCCTCTTTCCTACCCATGGAAACCTAATCTAGTGAAGAATAGCTGGCAACCAACTGGGAATGTTTTTAAAATTGGGAGTCATAATGAACTTATAAGGATCACATCTACTAAGAACTCTAAGAATGACCTAGTTAAAGAAGTTATGGAGAAGTTTGAAAATGCTGACAACTTGGAAGTGCAAAAGGATATTGGAGATAGTAAACTTACTGTTACGATGACTACACCTGAGAATATGAATTCATTTGCCCCAACAGGAATGGAGAATGTAAACTAAGAAATGTCAAGTGTGGTACAAGATGAGAATATTATCATTGTTAATCTGGTTGCAATTATGATTGGTGACTTAGCAGTGAGTGAATATGCTAGTAAGGTAGCACCCTCAGTCATCCATGAAATCCAGGATAAAGTACCATTATTGAGTCCAGAGTAGGGAGATTATTCTGAGCACGAGGAGAGGGCAGTTTTCTCAATTATGTAGGAAGCTCAGATTTTCGAAACAATGGTGACTATACTGGTACAGGGGAGTTGTTTTGAGTAGGACAAGATATCAGTTATTGATGAAGTTCCTCTAGCTGTTCAAATTATACAACATAGTGAAGAAGTGGTGAAACTAAATGTGGAATATGATAGTGCAAAATAGGCAAATGTCATATATGTTGACAAATTAGTAGTGAATTTTGATATACATGAAGCACACATTGAAATACAAGAAGCACTCGTTAAAATACCAATGAATTCAATGGAGCAGAAAGACAATCTTGAGTAGGGGGCTAAAGCAGCTTACTTAGTAATACAGACAACACAGAAGATTTAATCAACAGTGGCTCCAATAGTGCAGGAAGATAACTTTGATCTGGTGAAACCTTCGGTCCCTTTTGATAAAGTTACTTCAAAAATTCAGAAGCATACTGAAGATTTGGAGAAACTGAAGCATACTGAAGATTTGGAGAAACAAAATGTGAACAAGGAATATGATGGCATAACAATACAGATAGAAGCCAAATCTGTTGATTTATTAGCAGTACATTCTGATAACTCGAAAAGAAGATCTTCAAGGAAGAGGGCTAAGAAAAAATTCATTAGGGAATCTTCCCCTAATGATACTAGTTTGAAATGTTAGAGGTTTAAACGACCCTCTTAAAAAAGTAACAGTTAAGGAGATTGTTTTGGGCAAAAAGCCACTAATAGTAGGGCTTCTCAAAGCTAAAATAAAACTCTCTCAAATGTCAGCAATTTTAAGCCTTTTGGGAGTAGATTGGTAGGCTGTTTCAAACCATTCCTCTCATTACAATGGAAGGATCCTTTGCTTTCGACAAAGTCTCAGTCTAGGGAGTGGCAAAACTGAGCAATTCATTTAGTTGAGATACAAGCTGATTGGGGCATCCTCTAATTTTGATCTTTCTCTAATTTATGCTTCCAATTTTCAATTTCACAAAGCCTCTCTATAGAATAAATTGTAGTCTAATGCATCTATTAGTACCAAACCTTGGCGATTAATTGGAGATTACAATTATATTCTTACTTATTAGGAAGTTGAAGGAGGACGAGGGTTTCATACTGCAACAGGATATAAGCTAGCTCAATTTACAAAGCTAAAGTTAATGATTTGAGATTCAAGGGGAGGCTATTTACATAGTCTAACAAAACAAAATGACAGTATGCTTATAAGGAAAAAGCTCGATAGAGCTTTGGTTAACCAATGTTGGTTGGCTCAGTATCCCTACTCTTTTACTGAATTTAGGGAAACTTCTTTTTCAGAACATTCATTTATTAGCATTCAAAATATTGAAGCTATGAGGAAGCCAGAGGCTCCTTTCAAATTCTTTAATGGTCTCTCACAGTAGGATGGTTTCTTGCATTTGGTGGAATCTTGCTGGAACTTTAATATTGATATGTTTAAATCCTTTCAACTTATGCAAAAGCTAAGAAGGGTTAAACATTCTCTAAAAGCTTTTTTTAATGCTAATACTAGGCAGATTAAGATCACTCAACAGTTACTTAGTAAGGCTCAAAAGGCTTGCTATCAGTTCCCTCATGATAATCATCTGAAGCAAACCGAATATGCAAGATTAAAGGTTCGTCAGGATGCTTTGAATTTGCATAATTCTATTTTGAAGCAGAAAGCTCTTATAAATTGGGTAAAAGATGGTAACTTAGACACCAAATTCTTCCATGCTTCCTTACTTGCAAGAAGGAATAAGAATACAATTGTGGAACTTAAAGACTCTTTGGGAAACTCCTTCTCTGATCATGGAACTTTATCAAGGCTCATAAGGGAATTCTTCTTACAACTCATGGGCATTGAAGATAGTTATTATGATTCTCGCAATATTAAAGAGCTCTTTGATAATCCTTTATCTCAGGATATCAAAGAATATCTGTCTGCTCCATTCACTAGTATGGATGTTAATGGGGTCTTATTTTTCTTACAGCCCTCTAAAGCTCCAAGCCTTGATGGGTTCACTATTGGATTTTTTCAAGAAACTTGGGAGATCACTAGTAATTTGTTTACAAAAGTTGTCTTATAATGCTTATCTACTTGTAAAATGATGAAGGAGATAAATCACACTTATATTTGTTTGGTTCCTAAAAAGTTGAATCCTGATTCTTTGACAAACTACATATCCATCTCATGTTGTAATATGGTTTACAAGGTGAAAGCTAAACTCCTTGCTAAAAGCTTAAAGATTGCCTTAACAATAGTGTTAAGCCCAACTAAGAGTGCATTCATACAAGGAATATCTATAGGGGATAACATCCTTCTAATGCAAGAGATTTTGAAAGATTATAATTCTGGGAGAAACAATAAAAGTTGCTACTAAAAGATTGACTTCTTTAAGCCTTTTGATATTGTTAATTGGCACTTTATTTAAATTTGCTTAGAAGCTCTTAAATTCCCAACAATATTCATCGAATGCATTTTGTTGTACATAAAAACTGCCTCAATTAGTATTCTTGTAAATGAGATTCTTAACAAGCCATTAAATTATGCTAGAGGAATTAGACAAGAGGATCCCCTTTCTCCTTATCTATTCACTCTTATTATGGAAGGTCTCTCTCGTCTTATCAACAAGTTCATTGGCTTTAATGGGAGGTTTCACTACCACATTAAATGTAGTGCTTACAAGCTCATACATTTAATGTTTGCAGATGATTTGATTCTTTTTTCAGGGGTTAAATCTCAATCGGTGACGATATTAAAAGAACTTCTTAAGCAGTTCTCTAGATGGTCAGGTCTAAAAGTAAATGTAGATAAAAACAGTTTGTATTGCTTTTAAAAACGTAAGGAATGTTGTTGAACTTTCTAGGATAACTGAGCTTCAGCTTCAAACTCTACCTCTCAAATATTTTGGAGTTCTTATTTCGTATCCAAAGCCAAAGTATTCTAAACGTATACCTCTAGATTGAAAGGATCAAAGTCCAAATTATTTATGCCTATATCATCCTACCAAAGAAAGTTATCAAGGAGCTTGATGGTATCTTGAAAGCTTTCTTATGGTCTGAGAATTCTGACAACTCTAAGAAAGCTAAAGTCAAATGAAGTGAGGTGACTATTCCTAAAAAGCAAGAAGGACTGAGGATCACTCTTATTTCTCCTTTACAAAAAGTTCTTCTTTACAAAAGGATTTCGAGACTTTTTGAAGACAAAAATGCCATTTGGTTAAAATGGCTACATGAAACTTATTTCAGAAAAGTAACATATTATTGTCTTTTTATCATTATCAATCGAACAAAGTACTATCATCAAAAGCTCAAAAACTCGCATGACAAATTGACATTGAGACCCAAATTTATGATCTTCAATTATAATCATATAATCCTCCATTCCAATAGATCAAGGATATTGAGAAGCAACTCACTATCACTTATAAACATTTATCTTAACTCCTTCTTTATTTAAGCAAATTACTAAAGTGATAAAAATTAGTTGCAAATCTTGTAATGGCAGGATAACATAAATTTATACCATTGGTGAAATCCTTTCTCATCAAATTCAAATAAATGAACATAATTACATTTTAAACACAATGTTTAGGACAAATAGTTTTGTAAACTTTTTTCAATTGCTTTATAAGCAACATCATTGTTAGTGATGAACTGTATAATGCTTTCAGGCCTACCTTAATTCACAACTTTATCAAATTTCTCTAATAGATTATTAGCATTTCTTACAAGGTCAGATACATCAATGGACTTTGAAAACATCGTCCCTTTAGCATAGTAAACTAAAAAATTGATAATAGTATCATGTCTTCTATTTGTCCAGCTATCACACATGATTGAACAACTATAAATTATGTAAGTCATTCTTCTTTTACTCAAATAACGTTTTATTTCACAAATAGAGATACTTAGATAATTACTTATGTAGTAATCAATTGAAAGGGTTTTATATCATAGTAAGAGGTAACAACATTCACCATAGACTGATAATAGTAAGATTGAGTAGCACTAAATGACACATTTATATCATAATAGAATATAGCCATTGCCATATCCATATTATGAGTTGCTTCTTTAGATTGTAATGTACTATGAATTGAAGGTTAAGCTTTAGTAATAGCTCGTGGAGGAAAAAAATAGGTACATGTCTTTTTCTTTTCCTCATATTAGTTGCATCAATTCCTTTTTGTTGTGTTAGAATACCATCTTCAACATTGTTACTATCATCTTGACCAATGCAAAAATAATTTTCACTACTAATTTTTTAATTCAATGTTTGCCTTCTTTCTCATTCTGATGCTCTTCAAGCAAAGTTTTCTTCTATCATAATGTCTAAGTTTCTTGTGAGGCTATACATCAACTTTGAACCTTAATAAATATTTCTTTAACCTGGTTATTCTTCCACCTTTCAAATCTCCGATAAGCCTAAGCTAGATTATCGAATCTTCCTAAAGAGGTTAAATTATCAGAAGTACTTGAACTTTTCTTTATTTTCTATAAAAATAAATAACGATCTATGTCAACATTGAATTAATAACTTCAAACAAAAAACTAAAGCTTTTGTATATGAAAGACATAAAATACTAGTTTGAACTATAGAATAGAGAAATTTTTGTGTGTGTATATATATATAATGCTAATGGCTAATATATTGATAAACCAATGACACTCGTTATAACTTATAATAAGTTTATGGGGTCCACATGTAACAGCAATCTTAGCTATAAAATTACAAAATTATGTTATAAGAAGAATGACCATATACAAACACTTTTTTGTTAGTTAAATTAAGGATAAAATTCAAACCCTCAAAGAGCGATAAGTTTACAGCTCTATAGAAAAAAACAAAAAATAGAAGAACTGAGTTCCTATTAAAATGAACCATAATAAGAATTATAAACATCTGAAGTCTCCAATTAAATGTCATTTCAATGCTCATTTTTCTTGTAAGGTTTTTGGAAATTGTTACAACTTGGATTTAAGCACTAATATTTGGGCAAAGGTATCTAAATTGATTTGGTCACTTCTAAACAATATCATTCTCCTTCTGCACCAAATGAAATAAACCAATAGTCTAAAATCTACTTTAAATAATGTTTTATCACCCTTAGTGCGAACATGTAGCTTTGAAGACTAGTTGATTATATTGGACCAGTCATAGGTGAGCATATATAACTTATAACTCCTGTCTATCATATGGAATTTTAAGGAATCCTTGGTACCTAGCATCTTTTCAACCACAAGCCATAAAATAAATGCATTGGAAGGAATAAGATTCAAACTATACCAAGTTAGTCTGTTGATATTTGATTTATGGACCTATTAATAGTTTCTTGAAGGTAAATTGTAGCCTCCTATCTTTTAGCCAATATACTATATCTGTTCTGGAGGACCATATACAAATATTTGAAAAAATAAAATTCCTTAAACTAATGTGTTAGTAATGTTATTATGATAGATGAATAATTGAGTATATTTTTATCCCATATTTGATATATTTTTCTTGATATTTTATACTTTTATTGTATATTTGGTACTTAATTCACTCCAAGTGTGTTTACAGAGTATAATCGCCTTCACGGATTTAAAGGAGAAGAATTTGGATGAAAACATGACATAAAACGAAGATTTGACGCATAGAAGGGATGCACGACTATGCATTTACCCGTGCACATCTCCTAGGCCGTGCAGTTTTGCGATATTTGGAGAATTTAGTTAACCTTAGAATTTAATATAAAAGACGCCTTTCGGAGGCAAACAAAAAGAGCAAACTTAAGGAGGTGATTCCAGACGTGGAGATCGTTCTCAAGGGGCAATTTTGATTGATAGAAGATAATCAGAGAAATTTAAAATTATGAACCCATTGTTTTCAATTCGTTTTTCTTTTAATGTATGTTTTATTTTGTGTTCGATAATGTGTAACTAAACATCTTGTTAGTATTTAAGTTAGATGAACTTTATGTTGATACTTTGATATGATTTGATTCTTTTATTAATGTAATTGGTTTGATTATTATATTATGATCCGATTACGTGTTTTGTTTATATTCTAATAGACTCGAGAATATTAGTTCATAATTTGATTTCATACATAGAGATTGAGAAATCCTATTGATGAATAGATCTATTGTGATTGGAAGGACTTGATTGCAACTCTAGAGGTAAGATGACATAAATCTTCCAGATTTGGATCAAACCTAATAGAGAGATTCAAAAATTGGTAAAGCGATCCTATAATCATTGACTTGAGTAATTCGGTTAAAAACTTTAGGAGTAGTTGTTAGTAGACTCATGATCAACTATTAGTATACCATAAGAATCTCTGTGATCCAATAAATTAATAAAATAATTGAGTAATAAAAGATCAATATGTGAAAAGTTTAGGGAAATTCAAAACTTAGATGTTAATTATTGATATTGGTAATTTTCTAAGTGAATTCTTAATTCTTTGTTCAATATCGTTACCCATTTTTATTTTACTTGCTTTAATTTTATTTTCTTTTATTAAAATCCAAAATCAATAGGCTAGATAATAAAAAAAGAGTAATTACTAGTAATCACTGTTTTTGTGGGATCGACCCATATTTGCCGGTACTAACTACAGCTATACCGTGCATTTGCGGTTATTACAATACTGACCAACTCAGAAAAAGTCAATCATATTACTGTATTCATAATATGTTAATAAGTTATCACTATAAAATGTTCTTATGGATTCTTTACTGGCGCAGAGAAAACGATTTAAATGTAGAAATGTTAAAAAGTTACATAGATATTGTAAAAGAAACTATATTCATATACACACACACCCGCGTATATATATATATATATAATGGTCCAATGTAAAACCCTAGTTAATTAGGGCAAGTTATTCCTGTATTTGTATCAAAGATATTAATTTACAGAACCTATTATAAGGAACGTAATGTTAAATAAGGATTATAGAGAAGTTCTTTGTCTTTTTTTTAATAAAAAAATTGTACCTTACAAAACGTTTTTAAATAAATACAACATTTAAAAGAAAGCATCCCATCCCATGACCATTCCCAAAACAGAGATGAAAAACCCCTAAAACTTTGTGCATGACATCAAAACCCAAAGAGACACCATGAAACGATCACTTCTCCGAAATCTCTCTCTCTACGCTCGCGCGATTCAGGGGTCTTCCCTTGATGTAGGTCCCTGGCTCTCCAACCCTCCGCCCTACGCCGCCGCTGCTCGCCGCTTTCCCCGGCACTACTCCTCTGAGTCGTCCGGCCAAAACCCTACTTCCGTCCCCGAATCATCGGCACTGGCTGAAATCCACAAGGAAAATGTCTCTCTCGAGGCTGTTGATGTCAATAACAAAGGTCAATTTGTTTATTTCAATTTGGTTATTTTAAATTTGAAAATGGTTTTGAACATGGAATTTTTGTTTCAGAGATGAAAGAACTCATGGAAAAATACTTCAAAGGCGACGAGGAAGCGCTCCCTTCGATAATGGAAGAAAATATCAACTGAATAAATGCTGAATATACACCAGACATATAAGATAATTCCTGAAATTGTTATGAACAGCCCAAG
>JAOQMM010000007.1:7904006-7914403 GCA_027563515.1 Erythroxylum platyclados
AGCCATTTTGCGGAGAAAGTTGTCGAGGAAGCACGAAGAGACAGATGATGAGTTGATGGATGAACTGAGGATGCAGCCTCTGGATGATGTCAAGGATAAGGATTTCGAGTCTGATTTTGAGGAACTGTACAAGACTGATGAGGAGATTGATGATTTGTATAATGCGAGTGAGCTTGTTGTGAACAAAATGGCGAAGGATGAGTATTTTAACATGGATGATAAGAAGTGGGATGAAATGGTTAAGGAGGCTATTGATCACGGTTTTGTCAAGGACACTAAGGAGTGTGAGGAAATTCTCGAGGATATGCTTAGCTGGGATAAGCTCCTTCCAGGTAGAAATGTCCTAGCTTCTTGACTTATTGGTGAATTTCAGATGCCGGGTTTTACTAATTGCATTTCTGTTTCTAATTAGATGGAATCCTTTAATTTTTGGACGGGGGAATTGCTGATTCAATGAATAGGGAAAAGCAAAGGCAATACTTATTTTTGTGTACTAATAATGAATGCCAGAAATCCCTTCGGCCACTGCTACGTCACCATTCCTCTTACCACCTTTGCCAGATTATATGCAAAGATAGTAAAAAGGTTTGAGTTGTATAGCAAGTTGAACGGAACAAAATCTTTTAACCTTATTTTTAGTCCTCTGTATTTGTCCATGAATATTTCCTGGACTTATAAAATTTGCAGATGTTGATATTCAATCGATTGGCTTAGAAGCCTTTTGACTAATGACTATTTCATAACATAGTTGGCATGTAAGTAGAACTTCCTCTTGTGTGCGCAACCTATTCATTCGTAACATAAGAAAGTTATTATTTAGGAAAAAATAAAAATTATTCTTGTCTTATTATGATTAATTAAGCAAGTCCATGTATGTACTGATTTTACATGAATAAAACAGAATAAGATTTTTTTAATAATTTTTGAATTCTAACTTTGTGCATTTATTTACTTATTTTATTTTTTTATTTGAATTTTTTACTGTGTTCTATATTTATTGTATTACTTAATTTTTGTACTTTTATTTTTTATTATTATCTTTTATATCAATTTTTATTTTTATTTTATTTCTAATTTTTTTATTTTAATATATTAATAAATATACAAATTTATATAAATATTTATTTATCTATTTACTATACTTGTTTCTGGTCATGTGCATTTATCGAAAATCGTTTTTCTATCAATTAGGGGTAAGAGTGCATACTATTTGACTTTTTCAAACCTTGCGTTTTAGCAAGACTTTCATTAGATTGTTGTTGTTGTTGTCATGAATTCCAGCTTTGAGGAAATGTGTTGTTTTCTTTTGAAGAGTGATTCTTAGAATTATGAGTGATTACTAAATCCTAAGCAGTGGTTTTTAATAAACTGTTGGTTTGATACTAACAGTTATGTTGGTTGGAAATGTAAGAGTGATTCTTAGTTTTTATTATGAACCATAAGAGTGATTTTTAGATCTATCCTTTGGTTGTACTTCGATATTACGTTTCAGAAAGCATAAAAATTACTTGAGGACCAACAGGGTTTATAGTTTATATGTGTTCTTATCAAGACTTGGTCTATCCTATCAATCATCAACTTTACTGCGAGCCTAAACATTTGTTTGACCAAAATATATTTGGCTTCCAGTGATTTGAATTGATTTCTTTTGATATTTGTAATCTACATGTGAGAATGGGGGCGCTTTTTTCTTTTGTAGATTGGAATTTGAACGTGTTTGGAGATTTGTAGGAACTTGCTTATCTTTTTAGTTAAGGTTTGTTATTTGTGTCAAGGTTATAGAGTCCCTGTAATTAACTACCGTGATTTTGTTTTGGCACCTGCCTGTATATTAATTGCTATGAATAAGGGTGATCAGAAGCCAATCAAACTGATAAAACTGACAGAACTGAAATAAACAATAAGCTGAACTTATTGAAATCATGTACCTATAAAGTTGAAATAATTGCCATTTTCCATTCTTCTCTGAATTCCTGTTTACAATCAGATGATGTGAAGGAAAAGGTGGAAAAGAGATTCAACGAGCTTGGAGACATGTGTGAAAGAGGGGAAATTGAACCAGAAGAAGCTTATGAACTGTTCAAGAAATTTGAAGATGAGATGGTGATGGAATATGGAAAAAGAATGGAGGCTGAAGGCCCTCCACAATTTGATGAAACTGCAGTGCCAGAAAAGAAAAACGACTCGGATGATCCACCAGGTGAAGGGCCAATTCTTAGGTGGCAAACAAGAGTAGTCTTTGCTCCTGGTGGTGACGCATGGCATCCAAAAAACAGAAAAGTAAAATTGTCTGTTACTGTTAAAGAACTTGGTCTTTCTAAACCTCAATTTAAACGATTGAGGGAACTTGTTGGAAAGCGCTATCATCCAGGGAAAGATGAACTTACCATCACCAGTGAAAGGTATAGTCATCAGACAATTTTCTGTTTTGAGTTATTCGGAACTGCTCAATGTTCAATGGTACCAATTTTGTGTTGTAAATTATTGGTGAGATTACAGGCTTTGTATGCTCAAAGTTTTTGGTTTTCTTTAAACCTTAGGAAGTAAATATAGGGATATAGGTACATCATGATAAAAAGAAAAGACTTCAGGAACTGGAGTAATTTATGGAACTCTTTAATGATGATTGGTTTTCCCTTTGTTGGTGTCATCCCAGAACTATTATGGTGATTCTCTTGCTTCCTTTTACAGGTTTGAGCATCGTGAGGAAAACAGAAAAGATTGCCTCAGGACTCTCTTTTCAATAATCGAGGAAGCTGGGAAAGCTAATAAGATGGCAGAAGATGCACGGGTATCATACCTCAAGGGCCGACTAAGAGCTAATCCGTCATTTATGGATAGGTTACGTGATAAGGTCACAAGCCAAGAATCTAAAACTATCTCTGCATGAGATCTTGATTAAGAATTCCTGCGTTGTGACCGACCAACTTGAAATTTGAGGTTCAGGAACGATGCGTTGATACCCCTGGTTGCTGGTGTCAGTAACCTTTTTGAAAGCAGTATTGTCTGTTGTAGCAGATACAGGGTAAAACGAGTTGCGCTCACATTTAACGTCGTCGTTGTCAACTTCTTGCCAATTGGTGGCATAGAATCATCCTGACTGACTAGGAAGTGAGAGACGTGCTTTTTCTCTCTTCTAGATTTCCTTTAACGATCATATGTTTTTTGTAGCTTTTAGTAACTCTTATTTATTCCACAATAACATAGCCAGAAAGGGCAAAATTAATCCTAAGGTTTAAAATTTTGAAGTATTTAAATTAAATTTTAACGTTTATAAATCGTTAAAAATGAACCTTATAAAGATTGAAAAATTATTATGGTTAATTCTTTATAAAAAAATGTTTATGTCATAAATAACATAGTATTTTTAAAAAATTTTAAACATTAAAGTGGGTTTGATGTGACAATTTTTTGTTTTTAATATTAAAGTTGATGTCATTTGTTACGTGACAATGTGCTTACTTTCTCCTCAATTTAAAGATAATTAATTAAATTAACTTTTGCTAATCTATATTAGTTTAACAATAATATAATTAAATACTTCAAATAAGTAATATTACTTATGCATGCTTTTGAAATAACCCAAATTTAGATCAATTGACAAGCATATGTCCACTTGACAAAGATTGATCTTTCTATTATGTGTCTATTGATATTATATTTGCTTTATCTCGTTTCCCTTACTTAGGACATCCTTTATATGAAGATGAAGTTTCTGTACTCTGCAATGTAGGTTTAATGGTCATTTAAATGATACTTCAATTTCCACAACTATGTCAGAGAAGGAAAAAAAAACTAAAACATACGAAGCAAGACTTCTTAAGAAGATATATTCATGTGATGTTTAAAATCCTTCGTTGCAAGGAACAACTAACACTTTAAAACCATGATTAATGTCGGTGCCCCCTAGTCCACAAGTAGCATAGAACTGCATAAGCAGTCATGCAAGCCTTATTTTGGTTATAGTTCATTGAAGTATAGATGTTCCATGCTTTCCTGTTTAACAAATTGTCTAGTTGCAATTAGTGTGTAGCTATTTATGTCAAAATTTTTATTAAGTTGTCCCATATTAGGATCATAGCATCTGTCTAAGTATTAGAAACTCCTAAGACAATTAACACACACATGTCCACTTGACAATTGACATAGATTGACAATGATTGATCTTTGTCAAATCTAGATCAATAGACACGCATTATGCAAATACAACTTTCCATTTGATTTTATTTCTTTAACTGTTATGCATCCTGTTTAAACTACTAAGTGTTAAGAATGACTTTTCTTGATTTTATTTCTTTAACTGTTAAAACTACAAAGTGTTATATTGCTTATGATTTTATTTCATTATAACCTGGTAAAATGTGTGGAAGTGATATTCTTTATTATCATTAGAAGTAAGTTTTTGGTCACAAAATTTTCCTTATTATGTTTTGCTTTACTGTTTAGCAGCATGTCGAATGGAACTTTTCTGAATTGATTATTTTTCCATTGATGTCCATAGTAAGTTTTGCAAGGTTTTGGTTCTTTTCTTGTTGTGTGTTACAGAGTAAAGAGGGACTACTCTAATATGGTGTTCTTATCTCTAGATAGTCTTTGTCTGTTTCTTATTCTATGGTTTCCTATTTAATTCCTTAATTTTGTTACAATTTTTTTTTATATTGCAGAAATGTTTGTTGAAGTTGTAGAATGAAACATTACATCTTATTCATTTTTTAGATTAAGATTTAGATATTGCAAACCAATCTTGGAGTTCTTGAATCAAAATGATTTTTTTAATATGGTCAATTACGGATACCTATAATCTTTTGTGGATCTCATGTGGTTAAAGTTAGCCTAATTTGATTCATTATTGTTTACTTTGTAAATAAAGAAACTTTGAGTAATTTGATATTAATATATCTCCTACTTATATCACTGGTCTTAGTTGTGTCCTCTGATCACTAACTTAGTTATTAACATTACAAGAATTGAAAAAGAAGGTTTTGAAAAAGTACAATATCAAAGAGAAAAAACTAAGCTTTTAAACTCCACAGAACTTGAAGAGGAAAACTTTTTATAGTTGGTTGTTGATTAGCCTTAAACATTGTGTTTTACTCTCCCTGATTGATCCAGGGGAAGAGCTTATTTGCTTATGATCAATTTGTGCTCGATTCTCTATTGGTTATTTGAATGAAATTTGTTTCTTTTGTTATTTTCTAATGGTTGCTATACAGGTTTTAATGGCTCAATATGGAAATGTAAGGCTTTTTTTATGGTGGAAATTTCATATTAAAACCTGAATTCAAATATATTGGTAGGGATATTGCTACATTTGAGAATGTTGACATTAAGTATGTAAGTAATAGGCAAATATATGAGATGAGGAAGGATTTAAGGTACCATCAAATTGATAAGGTATATTATAGAGTACCTAGTTTGAACTTCAAATAGTCATTCAGAATTACTGAGTTAAACCAAAGTTGTATTAGGCTAGCAAACCTTATACAAATTCATGGGACTGTTGATGTGTATGTAACTCGTCATTTAGAGACACCTTTCCATGTTCCTAACATATTATATATAACTAGAGAAGAGGATCATGATAATGATGAACTGGGTGTAGATATGGATGAATAGGGTGTAAATGTGTAAGAACTAGGGGAACTTATGGATGAAAATGTGAAGCAATAGGGTGCACATGTGAATGACAGTGTGAAGGAATAGGATACATATGTGGATGAAAATGTGGAGGAACATGGTACAAAAGTGAATAAAAATATGGAGGAATATAATGCACAAATTCAATCAGACATACATGTAGACATTTCAGATGACTATCAACCAGTTGAAAATGAATCAATTGAATGTGGTAGTTTTATCAGTACTGATGAATATCCTAGTGGAGAGGAGCCAGTTGAAGCTTTATGTACTCACAGCTCAAATGTTAGGCATAATCCTACAAATTTGACATATGAGTAGAGATTAGGAATGGAGTCCAGAATTGTAAAATAATTTAAAGATGTTGTTTTCGATTATATAGTATATATCAAATACAATGTAAGGTTAAAAAAGTGTGAGAGTAATTAGATCAGGGTTTGGTGTATTGATGGATGCCCATGGGTTTTGTATGTTAGATATGATAAGAATGCGAGATGTTCCAAAGAAAAAACTGACAGACCAAATTGGTTTCTACCAAATTCTTGATGAGACACTTCAAGGTTAGAATTTTTGAGAAGCCTAGTATCTCAACCAAAAAATGGTTAAAGAGCGTAGAGAGAAACTCAATATTTTTGTTAATTTAAGCATGTGTTGAAGAGCTAAGAGGAGATTGAAGAAAGAGAGAGCAATATATTATATTAATGATTATGTCAAGCTACAAGGTTATGCATAGGAATTGAAGATAAACAATCTTAGATCAACAGTAGAGTTACAATTATCAAGGAATCATGAGAATTCATTACTACAGGTAATGATAAATGAAACTTTTATTAACTTATTAATACTTCATTATCTTATATTATACATTATATTAATACTTGTTTATATTTTGTTTCCATTCAAAAGATTATACATTTGTTTTGATGCCATAAAAAGAGGATGGAAGCATTTAAGACCAATTTTTGGGATTGATGGCTACTTTATAAAGATAAAGTTCCAAGGCCAATTGTTGAGTGCATTAGATAGGGATGGTGATGGAGGAATGTATCCATTGTCTTAGGCAGTAGTGGAGAACACAAATTCATAAACTTGGTTCATGAATTTTTTAGCATCTGATTTGGAATTAGATGATGATGAAGGACTTATTGTCATATCTGATATGTAGAAAGAGTCTTCATCTTCATAATTCATGAATTTTTTAGCATCTAATTTGGAATTAGATGATGATGAAGGACTTATTGTCATATCTGATTTGTAGAAAGAATCTTCATCTTCATATACTTATAATTGATTTAATTTGATTTAAGGATTGGTCAGGACTGTAGAGGAGACTTTGTCAAACACAACTCACTAAATGTGTGCCAGATATATATATATGAAAATTAGCATAAGAACTGGAAGGGAAAGGACCTCAGAAAACAATTCTGGAATTGTGTATGTTCTACTTAAGTCGAAGATTTCAACGAGTAGTAGTAGTAGTCTCTTCCACACCTTTATAGGTACGCCCTTACACTTTTCATCTTCCTTAAAGCTTTATTAATTTCCTCCCTTGTGATCTGCCGATAATTTCTCATAAGTTCTACTTTTGGCTTCTAAGATTATCTTCTTTGCCAATTTGTAACTTTCTTTATTAACTACCCTCTACTCTTTTGTGGTACTATCTACTAGAGCTTTATAAGTAACCTTATTGATCTTAACCTTATCTTTTACATCTTTATTCCACCATCAATATTCTATCTTACTACCCATAGGCCCTTTAGAAACACCCAAGATCTTTTTAGGTACATTCCTTAAATGAGTCGCTACTCTATCCCATATTTGGTTAGCATCTCCTTTCAATTTCTATTCTTTTCCAAATATTACTCTATCTTAAAGTTGTTCACCTTATCCCCTTTCAAGTTCCACCATCTAACTTTGGTACACCTATGAAGATTTCTCTTCTTTCTCTAACCATTAATTATAAGATTTATAACTGACAATCTATGCTGAGTTGACAAGTAAGCGCAAGGTATCATCTAACAATCCTTGCAACTAAGTCGATCTCTCCACTTTATGAGGAAGTGGTCAATTTGAGTTGTCACAATTCTGCTTTTAAAAGTCACAGGGTTTCCTCATTTTTCTTAAAAAATGAGTTAGCTACCACTAACTCAAATGCTACCACAAAGTCCAACTAAACAGTCCCATTATCATTCCTGTCTTTGTACTGGAATCTCCTATGAGCCCATAAATATCCGTTTGAGATTTCCCCAATATGACCATTAAAGTACTCTCCTAAGATAACTTTCTTTTCAGGGGGAATCTACTGAATCACCTCATTTGGCTCTTCCTAAAATTGCTACTTAAGTTGTTCGTCCAATCCTATTTGGGTTATATAAGCACACACCACATGGAAAATAACACCTTTTGCCATAATCTTTATGGACAAAACCATATCATTAATCCTCTTTATCCCAAAAATATTATGTATGAGTTCCTTGACAACTAGGATACCTACCCTAATTTCGATGCCTCAAACCCCCTAAATACTAAATTTTAAACCCATTGATCTATTTCACTTTAGCTCCTATTCACTTTTTCTCTTAGATGCACATTATATAAATCTTATATTTTTCTAAAATATACACTAATTTCAATGACTTCCTTGTACAGGTCCTGATGTTCTAAGAACCTATTCGTCATCTGCCAACATGTTGTCTTCTCCTACACCTAAGGCTCACCAAAGGACTAGCCCTTGCTCTATCATCAGAAGTCAATGCCACCACTTTTACCCTAATATCCAACACTAGCTATAAAAGACAAGGGCAATAAGTCCCTAAACAAATCTAAGATCACTTGATTATGCAAATAATAAAAAATGATTAAAAAAATTAAAATATGAGATTATTAAGACAAATCACTAGGTAAGAAACTTGTTCTCACTATGGTGTCAATTAAGTAATATTCCTATAGGGCAAGTTTACAATTTCTTAATTCTTGCAAAACTTAGAAAAACTAACAAAATCTTTTCATATTTACTGAAGAAACTAATATGAGAATGAAAAAGAAGAAGAGAGACCCAGTTGTATCATTCAAGAAAACCTGTTGAATCCAGAGCGAATTGGAGCAAATAAGGTTAAAAGTCCTTGGAAAATTTTCACTAACATCAATAAGAGCACAAAACATCAAAAACTCAAAAAGAATCACAAGCAAAAACATCACAATTTATTAGAAAAATTATAGATCTTATGGTTCGGGTAACCCTAACCCCTAACAACCATTGAAATAACCTTCTTAAACAAACAAATCGACATAAATATGAGCAATAAATACAACCTAAAAATTGGGCTGAAGACGATTGAAAATGAGGTTGATGATATTATATAAACAAGCTTTAATGTAGATAAATTAGTGCATTATTCCAAACCTAAAGAAGAATATGATAGAGGGCTGGAATAAAAGGTCGATAATAGGAAAAATCTAATAATTATCTAAGAGCAAGGATCTCACTCGAAGAAGAATTAATAGCCAAGGGAGAATCTCCAAGGATAAAGTACTTTTATTGATTTCCGATGATTACTACATACTACCCATAGCTATTTATAGGTTAGGACCAACCCATGACTCCCTAAAAACTAGTTAACTGGCTCTACAATCCAGGAGTAATAGATCTGGATTTATCAACAATAATCAGTAACAGATAACTACTCATTAAGCCCCAACTTAATAGCAACACATGAAACAAATGACACAATAAATTGAAAACAAATTATGTAGATAAGAAGATAAAATCAGGAGCTGGTAGATAAGATAGACTGATATTAGATGAGAGGATAAGATAAAATCATATGTTTGACATACGTGATGTCTTCTTCCTTTGATATGTAATTATGGGCTTATCATTTCTCCCTTCTTGGAAAGACACCTTGTCCTCAAGTGAAACTGAGGAAATTGTTCAACAATGAGATCATAATCTTCCCAAGTTGACTCTTCAGGTGGACGTCCTTTCCAAACAACAAGTAATTACAAACTCTGTCCAGCAGTCCAGCAGTCCAACAGTGTTCTAGTAGACGATCAGACTGTACTAAGAGTTCCCAGTCATCTAAAATTGGGAGAGGAGCTGGTGAAGTTGGAGGCGAAATTCCATGTGCAGGTCGCAACAATGAAACACGAAAGATGGCTTGGATTTTTGCATTTGGTGGTAGCTCCAACTCATAAACTACCGTATTGATCTTCTTTAGGACCTTGTAAGGCCCGAAGAACCTAGGAGAAAGCTTGTCAAAATGTTGCTTGGGGAGCAATTTCTGTCTGAAAGGTAAGATTCGCAGCCATACATAATCTCCAACGTCAAAGGAAAGCTCTCGTCGGTGCTTGTCTTGTTGAACCTTCATGCGAGACTGCACTTTAGTGAGATTTTCTTTCAAAAGTTTCAGCATAACATCTCGAAGCAACAGCTGGTGTTCCAGGTCAGCATTTGATGTTTCACCCTTCACGAAAGGATGCAAAGGTGGAGGATTCCTACCATAGACAATCTTGAAAGGTGTTGTACTAGTGGAAATATGAAAACTAGTGTTGTATGAATATTCTTCCCAGCATAAAAAAGAATTCCATTTCTTTGGTTGTTCATGCGCAAAGCACGGTAGGTAAGCTTCCAAAGACCTGTTAACCACCTCCGTTTGACCATCTGTTTGAGGATGATAGGAAGTGCTCATTCTCAACTTGGTTTGACTAAGGCGAAATAATTCCTGCCAAAAAGAGCTTAAGAAAATGGGATCCCGATCTGA
>JAOQMM010000007.1:7971744-7985100 GCA_027563515.1 Erythroxylum platyclados
AAAACATCCTGTTGACACAGCTTGGTTGGGTGAAACACCCCGTTGGTACAACTTCGATGGGTGAAACAACCCCTTGGCACAACTTCGGTAGATGAAACACCCCGTTAGCACAACATCGATCGGTGAAACTCCGTGTTGGCACAACTTTGGTGGACGAAATAGCCAGTTGTACGACTTTCGTGGGCGAAATAGCCCGTTGGCACAACTTCGGTGGGCCAAACACCCCATTGGCAGAACTTCGAAGCGGGAAACAGCCCGTTAGCACAACTTGGGTGCGCAAAACACCCCGTTGGCATAACTTCGGTGAGCGAAACAGCCTGTTGGCATAAACATAGTTTTCAAGGTTTTCCAACCTTCCAACACACTCAAAGTGTATAACAAGCTTCTAAAAGCTTATAGAGAGAATAAAAGTAAATGCAAACAATTTGTCTTTCTCAATAGAGTGATTTCACTTTCTAAGACATAGTGGGAATGATAAATCTCTCAAGAATATGAATGCAACTCTGTGTATTTCGCTATATATGATCGTTGTATATACATTTCTTCGTATGCTCGTAGTTCTACTTTGCAAGTGTTGTTGCTCTTCTTTAAATAATTAAATTTCTTTAACTAGCTATTGCTTCACTTTCTTCCTTTGTCAACTTCATAAATGGTAGGATCCTTTCGGATAAATAAGGTAAGCTCATAAGGAAGGTTCCTGCAAGAAAAGAAACTTATTTCTTACGATCTTATTTCCTTTCTATGAAGTAATCCGTTAGCGATATAAAGGAAATAAATCCATTTTGAATTTTGAAATATGATTATCATCAAAATCATTATTAAGCCTTGAGCTAACACCTATATGGATCTATATGTAGGAATTCCACTAAAGTACTGAACTACTGATGGATTTAGTCATATTGCAAGTTATATAGGTAAACCATTATGCTTTAACCAATTAACTGCTAAAATCAAATGCATAAACTATGTTAGAATATGTGTGCTTATTGATACCATGAAGGATTTACATAAGGAGATACCTATAATAAAGTTTAATTTAAATATGGAACTAGTGGAAGATACAATTAAAGTTACTTATACATGGAAACCGAAATAAAAGATAACTAAGCTATAGAGACCTAAAGGAAGGGTATTTAAAATGGGGGGTTTTTAAAAATTGATGGGTGAAATAGACTTGGAGGACCAGACAATGAATACACCTATACATTCTAACAACCCAAGAAATCAAGCTAGAATGAAATAATGTATGTTTAGGAGGTAAAGGATGTCTCAATGTAACAGGACCAATTGGAGCAGACAATTAAGCAAGCAAAAGAAACAATAGACAATGTTATTGTCTAAGAGAATCCATTAAACAAGGAGTAACTTATATAAGAGGAATTCAAAACCCCAAACTATAAAAGGAGAAACATTAGGAAGAAGAGGGCAACCTCTTCGACTAATAGATCGTGAAGATTGTTGCTTGGAATGTGAGGAGTATGAATTCCACTATAAAACATCTAGTAGTTAGAAATTTCATGTATGATAATAAGTCAAGTATTTTTGCATTTTAAAGTCAAGGATTAAGATTGAGAATTGCACCTTAATCTTTTGTCAAATTAATATAGGATGATAGATAATTATCGTTATCATCTCAATTGGAGAATACTACTTCTTTACAATATTAAGGAAGTTGAAATTCTAAATGCCCAAACTTTTGATCAAATGATACATATCAAGGCAAGGTCAATACAAGACCATGGGAGGATAACGTGTCAATGATATATGAATTTAACCATAATTTCTAGATAGTGGATCTATAGACTAAGCTCAGGATCTTGCGAGCTAATACCCAAGAATCTTAGCTAGCAATTGGACATTTTAATGCAACAAAGGATCTAAATGAGGCAAAGGGGAATGTATGTGAAATAAATTTTACTGAGGATCTTAGAATCTGAGATACTCGACTATTTGATATCCTAAATGAAAGAAATCTCTACACCTAGATCAATAGACAAAAAGGAAAGTGAAACTTAAGAAAGAAGATAGACAAAAGCATGGTGAACTTAGAGTGGATGAAAAACTACCCAAATAGTATATCCTTTTTACCCAACTCATTAATATTCGAACACTTACCATGCATTATTCATGTGTTGAATTCTAATAGGCCAATGAAGATACCATTTAGATTTAACAATTGTCTAACTAAAGTGGAGCACTTTGAGGATGTAATTAATAGAGGACTCTAAGGGAACTATGTGGGAACAAAACAATTCCAATATACTAGGAAGTTAAAGAACATCAAGGAGGAACTGAAGAAACTAAATAAGGTAATAATAGGAAGTGTACAACATCTTCTAGACTTATCCAACCAAAAACTAACTCAAGCTCAATCTGAATTATTCTGCTAATGAGAAGTTGTAAGAGAGGGAAAAACAAGCCCTCTCAGACTACACCTAAGTATTAGAGTTTGAAATATCTATAATGAGGCAGAGATCAATAATAACATGGCCAACAAAGGGAGATAGGGATTATAGTTTCTTTCAAAGAAAGATTAGGACAAGAAAAGCCACAAATAAGATCACCTCCCTTAATATGGGAAATTCCATTATTATAAGGCAGGATCAAATCATGAAGGAATTTTTCAATTTCTTCTCAAGTATAATAGACACATCATCATATATTACTTCCTCAATATAACTACTTAAAGAGATAATACAAGATCAATTAACTACTAAGGAAGTGAATATCCTATCTTAACAAGTTACCAAATCTAAAATTGAGAATAGTTTGAAGTCCTTTAACCCCCAAAAAACCCTGGCTCTAATGGGATGAATTTGTATTTCTTCTAGAAAACATGGAATCTAATAAAGGGAATTACTATGGAGGTAATTGAGGAATTTTTTTAGAGATGGAAACTCCTGAAAGAGATTAACAGGACATTTATAACCTTGGTTCCTAAAGGAAAAAAGCATAATTCAGTACAGCATTACAAACCTATTGCATGTTGTAATTCTATTTAAAAGATAATATCAAGGATATTAGGAAAGAGAATGAACATAATCATGATTAATTATGTAACCCATTAGCAGGAGCATTCATTCCAGGTAGACAAATCAGTGATAACATTCTTTTTGTATAGGAATTGTAGAATAACTACATAAGTAAGTGGAGCAGTCGGAATTGTGACCTTAAGATAGACTTTCGAAAGGCCTATGACACATTAGACTAGAGTTTTATCTTGAATGTATTGAAAGCATTTAGATTCCCTGTTAACTTTACACAATGGATAGAACAATGTGTCATAAAGGTCTCCTTCAACATTCTAGTTAATAAAGAATCATCGAAGTTAACTAGAACCTATAAGGGGCTAAGCAAGGAGACCTAATTTCTCCTTATCTATTTACCCTAGCTATAGAAACCCCTCAATAAGTTATTAGTAAGGGTGGTGGAAAGGACTAAATGTTTCTAAGTTTTGTGGATAACCTATTCCTCTTCTTAAGAGCTGATGATAATTCTATCTTAAAACTTGTTACAAGCGTCAAAAAAATATTAGGGAAGAAAATCTATAATGAAAAAGTGGTATGTTTTTGTCATACAGAGCAACTTCCTAGAGTACATGGTTATGCAACATAACAAGAATCAGGATACAACAATTACCACTACAATACCTGGTGATCCCCATCTTATATAAGAAACCACTGATTTTATAATACAAACTTATCCTGGATAAAATTGGGGATACTTAGCAGGACATCAAAATGATTATCTCTAGCAGGAAAAATACAATTAATATCCTTATACCTAAGTTCCTTGAGCATCTATTAGTCACATCTGGTTATTCCTAAGACCATAATAAAGCAGATAGAGAGGACCTTCAGAAGATTCCTCTAGGGTGGTGGTCTAGAGGATACATACAAGGCAAGCGTAAAACGAAAAGAAATTTATGTTCTTAGAAGTCAATTGGGACTAGATCTCATCCCCATTGAGGATATCAATAGGTCTATACTAGTAAACAATGTGTAGAGATTAATAAGGGAGGAATACCCTTTATGGGTTGGATGGGTGAATATTTACTACATAAGAGGATGTTATTTTTGGAGTCTAACCTGTCCAAAGAATGCTTCAGAAATCATGGTAAATATCTTCAGGACCATGGATGAGATTAAAGAGAATATTTATTATAAATTTGGAGATGGGAAGAAAATCTCTTTCTAGAGGAATAAATGGTCTCATTATAGGATACTTAACAATTTACAGGAGCTACAAACTCTTAAGGTAGTGTATCAATAAGAGATTACTGTATCCCATGCACTCTCTAATCCAGATACATTGGTAAATCTTCTACCTGATTCAAGTTTGTTATAATTTCTGAGAAATTGTACACTAAATCCTATAAAACAAGATTCAATAATATGTGGAGGGTCAACTTCTAGAGTGCCAACTAATAAGATGATCAAGAAGCTATAATGGTATGAGGAACCAGGAGTAGCATGGAACAAATTAGTGTGGATTAAATTCTCCCTCCCATGGGTAGTCTAAACACTATGGTTGGCAATCAAAAATATGCTCCCAATAATTGATAGATTATCAAGGTTTATACCAATTCCTAACTAATGCATCCTGTGTCAGAGGGCTATGGAGACAATGGATCTCCTCTTCTTTAAGTGTCCATACACAAGGAAAGCTTGGATGTATGTCATACAAAGATGCAAACCAGAAGAACCAAATGACACATGGAAGGAGACAATAGAATGGTGCGTCAAACTGGACCATAGAAATAACGAAAAGAAAAGGATGTTTCAAATTGTATTATCGTACTTAGTCCTTAAAATATGGGACGAACGCAACAGTATGACATTTAGAGATCAAACTGCCTCCTCGAAAGTCTTTAACACTAATCTTCTCCTAGTCATCCGGGAAATCTCAGTACCTATAAATAAAAAATTCCCCTATCATTTTTTACGAAAAGTAGATGGAATATTATACGAGTATTGTGATTCACAGGTACCTATCTTGTTATATGGTAAACATAGACAAAATGGGGATCATGAATTAAAAACCAGATGGAGCAATTAATTACAGAAGAGAGGCATACATGCTGATCTGTGGAAGAAATATTGAGGGCAAGCTAGCCCTTTCATTATTAGATGAACATGCAATAGCAAGCAATCCAGAAGAAGAGGAATTTGATGTTTATAAATGACCTTCTGTGTTTGGAACCCTCCTATGCATTAGTGGATAATCAAGAAGCGAAATACCACCTGGATTCTTCGAGAGTCTACTTCAGTCGTGAGAATTATATTTTGGCTAATCTATTAAGCACTATCTTTTTTGTCTTTTGATTATTTGAGTCCACTTATTTGGCTAAGAAATTACCGTTATATTGAAAGATGGCCTCAGGCTCACGTAAACAGTCAGAATTTGCATGGCTTTGTCCATTGATATCATTCATTAATATATTTATTTACTTTTCAAAAAATTAAGATCTAAAAATGGAACAAATGTTAAAAGTGTATTTAGTTGATTCACTATTAGTATACATTTTACTCAACCTCTTCTATAACAAATCTTTAAGAAAGCTTAATAATTAGTTGTTCAATGCTTGTGCATGAACATTTCACAATAGATTAAATACGAAATATTTAATAAATAAGGATCAAAATGAAATATTGGATGTTATTTGAGTATAATTAGTATTTAGTTAAAATTGATTATAATTCTAAATAAAATTTAGTTGAAATTAAGATTTTATTTCAATTAAAATATTAAAAGGTCATTGGAATTAATTATAATTCTAATTAAAATTTTCTTAAGTTTAAGATTTTATTTCAATTAAATTATTAAAAGATCTTTACGCTATTATAAATAGGCTTAGACTCTAAAAGAGTAACTTCCTATCTAACCCTCTCAACAATACTTATAAAGTTCTCTCAACAAATTCATGTGAATACTGTTAAAGGTCAAACATATATGTAACTTTGATAGTCGTGATAAATCAATTTCAAAAATGCTTCAAGAGAAATAATATTTGCTTATCATGTTTGTGCTTTAATCATGTTATATAATTAAACAAATATTGACTTTCAGAAATCAAACAAAATGGTTTTGTTTTTATTTTGTTGCATACGGGATTAGATATCGATCTACTTTCTTATGGACATAATCTGAAGATTATGAAGTTTTGGGGTGATCAAAAAATTTGAATTTGATCAAGTTTTGAAAAATAAAAATTCAGGTTTAATTAAATTGAGTTGGGTTGGTCAATTCAAACTTTCTTTTAGATTGAATCCAACCTTGTAGTCAGGCTTAATCTGAACAAATCATTTTTCAGATTTCTTTTCCTAATCGATTTTACGGTCGGTACTTTTCCTTCCATCTACACACACTGTAAAGCTTGTGGTAACCTGTCAAATAATGGAAGACCTCACATGAAAGCAACAGGGACGAAGTGTGAAAAGGGATAATCATCACCGAAAGACAAACCGTAGTAAGTGGGAAATTAGCTCAACAATTGTCGTTGCTCAATAAAAAGTTGTTAAGTAGCATTCCATGATTAGTGGGTGATAGCATATAGGTTCCATTATTTGTTCTGGAGGTGGAAGTGTTAGGTTCACACCAACCCTTTGTCAACACATTTCGATCGGTGATGATGATGATGATATGCATAGCATCCAATATTTCTATATTGATATGTTATCGAACTCTTTTGAGTGCAAAATTTACTATATATCTATTAGACATAGTGATGTAAAAGTTCGGTAATGCAGCCAAGTAATAGTTGTAGAAATGTAACATAATGAGAAAGAATGAAAAAAAAACTGATATAAAAGTCTATGAATGTAAAAATGAGGACTAGAGTTTTTTCCATTAAATTTACAGATGCACATATCTATATCTAACACTGCATATAACATTCTTACTTCTACAGAAAAATATCGTACATCTGTCAGATAATCTACAAAATCATATATTCAACATTGAAATTATTATAAATTTGTAAATTATGAAGCTAACATAATAGGTTGCATAATATCTTATAATGTCTAAGAGTAATGATTATTTTACTTATCGAAATGATTAATTGAATAGTCGAAGAAATTGATTAAAAACAGGGTGGTTGATATCCAAAATTATATTTGATGATACGAATAATGATTTGTTTTAATTATGACAATAGAAATTTAATTGAATTCCCGAAGAAGTTTAGTGTATGTATTTAGACAAAAAGATTAACCTGTTACTTGTAGAAAAACTATTGCCTAACATATATGCAACATTAAGGTTTTGATCATGTTATAGATAATAAAGGATAATAACCTAATTTTGATATTATAAGAAAATATAAAATAATAAAGTGTGAAAATAAAAGATAAATACAAAATTTTATTTGGTTCACTATAATTATAAATATCAACTTTAACATCTTTACTTGGTTTTGGTTTGATAATGGTCTTTATATAGCCCTCTAATTGTAAGAAAGGAAGTTTCTCCTTTCATCAATAGAATTCCTACTCAGTCTCAGGTGAAAGTGAATATTCGGCAGAATAATTGGCTCATTGATTTTAGAGGTGGTAAAAGAGTTAGATCATATATGCCCAATTACTACCCCAACACTTCTAGAGAAATTAGTTTCCACTGAATGCCTAACAAAGATAAAGATTTCACTAATCAAAGTTGTCTTAAAGCCATTACTCAACGTCATCCTAGAGTTGATTGGTGTTATATTGTATGAAAAGGATCTTAGGTGCCTAAGACCTCCTTTGTAACTTGCTTGCAGCAAGGCTCAGGTTCTAAAGATAGATTGATTGGAGCCACAAATCAGATATGTATGCTATGCAATTAACTAAGTGAGACTATTAATCACCTATCTTTAAATGCAATTATACCAATGTCATTGGAGAAAAATGCTACAAGTAATGGGATTGCATTGTTCTCACCAGAAGTAGCTCGACATAATTGTTTGGGCCGATAAACTTTTCAAAAACAAAGGTGGAGAAGATACTGATATGAGTTTGGCTATAAATTGCTTAGTTTACTCTATTTGGAGAGAAAGGAATAGGAAGTTGTTCAATGGAACTAGAGTAGATAAATATGAGCTACCTCATTTTGTTTGTTTCTGGATTAGGGAGATTTTATGAACTCATGCCTCAGAGAAAATGGATGCAGCATTGAGAAAAAGATGGAGACTAGTTTTAGATTGATAGTGTTGTAAGTCTACAAATGAAAATGTATTGGTTACTTGTATTTTGACTGAGTTGTACTTATCTCCTTCTTTCTAGACCTAATGACATTATATTGTACATTCTTGTAACTCTTTTAGAGTTAATGAAATTTCCATTTTTCAAAAAAAAGGTTATATCATTGCTATGATTATGTAAAATATGAATTGAATAGAAGAGATTACAAATATCTTATAGTATTGCAAAGGCAATAAATATTATGATTTAGACTTCTTCCTTAAAATCAAGTCTTCATAATCTAGGTGTTCATAAGTTTCAATTTCATATAAGTACACATTAAGGAGTCAAAATCTTGTCTTTTATGAAGAAAATAAATAAATTATATTAATATGTTAATTTTAATTAAACTTACACAATGAATGGGTGAGGTATTCCTAAAATAAAATTTTCTCCATACATTGCCACTTGTCTCTCCTTTGGCTTTGAAGCGAACACGTGTGTATTGCAACATTACTAAAGGCTGTGTCTTATAGCTCTAGAGGGTCACTTCTGTTCAAGGTATTCTCCATGCTTGTTTCATCTCTCTATCTAATTTACGTCTTCTAAAAATACTCTGATGTGCATTCTGATGTTGTCGATGATGATCATGATGAGGGATGTGCAAGATGTAGCTCTATCAGAGAAGATTTGATAGTTTCTCTCTTCCCAGATTCCCCTAACTAGGTAAGCTATAAAAACACATGCCCTATCACTGCTCTATACTCTTATCCATTGCATACTCCATTATATTACATCTTCCAATTTGTGTATTGAATTATTTACTACTCATCTAAATGTGATCTCCTTCCATATGTTGTTTATTTTTAGTAAATAAATAGGATATGACTAGTCGATTCACTATCTTTTTCACAGAATATACACCTATTAGGAACTATCATATAGCTATTGAGTCTGTCCACTATAGGTATCCGTCCATGGATGGACAACTAAAGGATTAAATTTTCCCTCAAGAGAATTCTGTTACCCTATACCAAATCATACCAACCCACCCTATTATCTGTCCCCCATAATAGGTTTCTTGTTATTTTGTTTGTGCATAGACCATTGTGAGTTCTGTTCTATGTTACTTTATCTTATCAACAGATAGATTAGTGTTGAGTAGGTGTGTCTTCCGCATTGTATCTAGGATCATCCTTTGTATGATCTCCTTGTTACTAAGGCCCTATTAAACAGTGGTCTCTTTAAGGAAATGTTGTTTCAACCCTTAGAATTGTGGTTGGTCATGTAAGACCCCTATCTCCATCCATCTGTCAAACCAAAAACTTGTCTCTTTTCCATCTCCCATTGTGTCTTATATGAGGGCTAACTATATCCCTTATCTTCATAATCTTTATCAATGTAGCTGATCCCCTATTTAGAATTTTGACATTCCAGATATTTTCCTTAATTATGTATTCCCTTCACACCTAATTTACCCATAAGGATTCTTCCTTTCTAATTAGTCTCCAAAATCCTTTTACTAGCATCGTGTCATTGAATATTTTGATAGGTATGAGGCCTAATGCTCCCTATTTTCTAGGCTTACAGATATTACTCCACTTAATCCTTGCTTTGGTTTTGCCTTGCTCATTTCCATTCCATAAATTTCTTCTCAGGATTTTATTTATGGCTTTTATTACTATGCTTGGTAGTACCAGATGAGAGGCCTATTAAATGTTGATTGAAGATAAGATAGAATCAATTAATTGTACTTGACTTGCCATTAATAAGTTGTTAGCACTCCAATTCCGAATTCTCCTTCTGATCTTCTATTCTAATGGTTTGAACTCTAATAATTTATGCTTTTTAAAGTTTATAGGTATGTAAAGACAGGTAAATGGTGATTGTAGTACCTTTATACTTGTAACATTGGAGATCCAATACTCATTCTATAATGCATTAGCTGATATGTATATTCCATTCTTTTAATTGTTAACTTCTGGCCTTGATACTTTATAAATATTCTTAGAGTTGTAATGAGCAAGGTAATATAATCATGATTAGTCCTAGAGAATAATAGTAGGCCATCTGTCAAGTTGAGGTTTTGGATCCCCAAATTTAAATAAAGGGCTCCTTTCTATCACCCTATTCAAGATTTGTTTAGAAATTCCATAGCTATGGAGAAATGGGATCCCTTTGATGTAGGCCTTTTGCCCCTGTAATTTTGTTGGATGGTTCTCCATTGATTAGCACATTATAAGAGACTCTGGTTATGCACTATTCAATCCATCATATGAAAATTATAGGAAATTTGTAGGCTTTCAGGGAATTGAGGATAAAATTCCAATCTCATGAGTCATAGGCTTTTCTGAAATCTACCTTTATTGTGCAATTTTTATCCCTTTTTTCCTTGTATAATTCCTTATAAGTTCGTGAACTATTAAGATATTATCTCCTATCTGCCTTCTTGAAATGAATGCACCTTGTTGCAGTCTTATGTGCTTAGGAAGCACTCTTTTCATTCTCTCTGAGAGCACCTTAGCTATGATTTTTTAAACAAAATTACAACATGCTATAGTGCAAAAATCACTAAATCCTTCATGTTTTTCCCCTTGAGTATTAGACATAATAGAGTATTTTTAAGTTCTGACAGTAATTTCCCATTCTTGAAAATTTCCTCTAAGGCCTCGTACACCTTCTTCCCTGTTAATCTCTAAGTTTTCTGATAGAAAAATGCATTCCTACCATCTGGCCCAAGAGCCTTATCAATTTTTAGGCCCTTTAAGGCTTCCTCTACCTCTCCTTGGTGACTGGTTTAGCTAATAAGTTGCTTTCCACTTTTGTGAGTTGATCCTATAATACCTCCCTTATGAATTGCTTTGTGGATATAACTTTAGAGGGGGTGCCTATTATTTTGATGTAGAATTTTTCCACCTCTTTTATGATTTCTATTATATTGTTTATGGACTGCCAATTTATGATTAGGAAAATGATTTTGTTAGAGGCTATCCTTAAATGATCTTCCAGTGAAAGTATATTATGTTTTTATCCCTCTCAAATAACCACTTTTTTCTAGCTATTTGATTCATAATTGAGTGTTTTATGAAGAGATATTTAGAGTATCTGGACATGGTCTATTTCTCTAGATCTTGCAATGTGCCATCTGTTAGATCCTTATACAAGTTAGTTTGAGCCCTTTTTAGCTCTTGTTTGGCCTATATAAGTGTCTGTTTTGTATTCTCAATTTTTTCACTGTATAAGTATTTAAGTTCCTCCTTTATCATCTATATCTTTCTTACACGTATATACTATTTAGTGTCATACACTTCCCTATTGCACACTTTTGAAACAGCTTCTTTAGAAATAGGCACATCAACTAAGAATTTGTTGAATCTAAGTAAGTACTTCCTTTCCTTTGAATGCTCTGCAGTGTGGACAACTATTGGTGTGTGTTCTGCACAATTGGGATTATGGTATAAAGTATAAGCTTCTGAATATTTCTGAAACCATTTTATGTTAGCTATGGATATATTCAGCTTCTTTCTTATAAGCAAGTGTTTCTTCTGTTTGTTTGTCTAAGTAAAAAATTTACCACCTTGAGGGAGGTCTTGGAAATCTATACTATCCACACATCTCCTAAAATCCTCACTGTGATTTATGTTATTGGTGTTACCCTCTGCTTCTTCAAATTTAAGTGTTATGTTAAAATCTCCAAACAACAACCATAGTGACTAGTTGGTTGCTAGACATCTTTATTTATTCAATAGCTCTTTCCTTTGAAACTTGTGATTGAAGCCTATAAAAGACATCATGTGTTCCTTCCCCGTGTTCCTACACCTAAATTTTGTTTACAAAAGTTGTTCATTGGTATCAACACTTTGAACTTCTACCTTGTCCTTGTTGTATAGGATTAGAATTCTCCCATTATAGTGGGAGTCAAAATTAGTTATCATCCCCCATTTAGTAGACAAAATATGGAAAATGGAACATTTTTTCTTCCTAATCCTTGTTTCCAAACCCAAATTGTCAAGCTTGAAATCATGAATTACTTTTTTTATGCCAAGCTGTTTTGTAAGGGTATTTAACCCTCCTAACATTCCATGCTACTATTATCATGTTCCCTTATTAGAAGAAAAATTTTCTTCTTCCTACTGAACTTCCTTTTATTAAGTGTTGCAAAACTCAATAGTTTCCTAGTTATGCTTTACTGTGTTAATGTTGACTACATCCAGACCTGATGTTTTGTTATTATTTTCTCCTCTATCCTTCACTAGGTAAGATATCAAATTCCTCCTAACCCAGTCCTATAGTTAACTCATTATATTCTCCAATTTTGAATGTTCTCCCTATGGGTTTCCAAACTTTTTTAATTTAGGTCTCAGGCTTCTAGGCATATGACACCTTCACCATATCCTCAACTATTTCCATGTCTTAATTGAGTCTCATTATGGGAATTTCTCCTGGGAGATCCCTTTCTACCTCCATGAGAACACACACCTTGCTAGTATTCTCTTGAATTTTGCTATAACATGGTCTAGGTAAATTAGTTTGCCTACAAAGCTAGCTAAGTGACTTAGCCCTTCTATAGTCCAATATTCTAGTGGTACCTTATTAATTCACATCCAAATAAGTATGTTAGACATTCTGATTTCTTCCAGCACTAAACATGGTTTCCAGTTTTGTAGAAAAATAGGGTTATTATATATATGCGAAGGACCAAATTCAATTATCTTTGAGTTGGCAAATTTGAAAAAGAAGGTTTCTTGTTCATTCACTATTACTTCAGTAAGTCCATACTATTTCCAATTCGAAAAAGCTCACGCCCTCATTATAGGAAATGGGACTCTTTTTGCCATAAAGTAGCCTATAACTGTTGTATTCCATGTTACTGCTCCAACCTTCAAGACCTCTATTGGAGGGGATACCACTTTGTACTCACTAATTTTAGATGAAGGAGTGTATTACAATTTTGTGTTGATTACAATTTTGTGTTGATGTTCTGTTCTCCCACCACCTGTATCCATGTTTGATGATTAGATTTTTGTGGGTTTTGGTTATTTTTAGTTGTTGTTGGTATAGGCATGTGTTCTTTTGACTGTTCTGTAGGAGGATGGTTAGGTGAAAGAAGGGGGAAGGGGTGCGGTTTAAATCCATATTGTGGTGGGTGCGGGGGTGGTGGTGGCAAGGATGGTTCAGAGGTGTGAGTAATTGGTGC
>JAOQMM010000007.1:7995776-8008906 GCA_027563515.1 Erythroxylum platyclados
TATTCGCAAGCATTATAGATTACAATTAGAATCTTTTGAAATAAATAGTCCAAAATTAGTTGTGTTAAGTAAATATCAAAAGAATCATTTGATTGCTTTCCAATGATCTTCACTTGAATAATGTACAAATTGAAATAATTTATTTGCTAAGAATGCAATTTTATAATGTGTAAGAGTAATGTACTAAAGGCACCTATAATTTTGTGATAGTTTTTCACATCAGAGTATACTCAGCTGAATATTTGTTCGGTGGTGGGCTTATGGTCATTAGTCTAGCTTATAACTTGCTACTAGACATCCTTATTTGGTATAATTTGTCAAGAATATATTTTTGTTGGGAGAGTCACATTCCATGTTCAAGATGTTGAACTTAAACCCGCAAAAATAATGTAAAGCACCTAAGTCATGTACAAGAAGTATTGTTTCTAGTTATTGAACAAACCAATTAGTTTGGTTTGCATTGGAACTTGTAATAAAGACATCTTGATCATAAACCAAAAAAATAATTTAAATTTACCATTATTCTTAATGAATAAGGATGCATTAGCACGTGAGGTGATAAAACGATGATTAGAAATAAGTTTGGCAAGTCATTAAAAACCAAACTTTGAGTGCCTGTTGATTCTATATAATGATTTATGAAGGTGACAAATAAAATTTGGTCCAGTTTTGTCATTAAACCTAATGGATTATTCCATGAAAATTTCTCCATCCACAAAACCATGAAGAAAAGCATGACAGATATTCAATTGTGTGTATTCCTGTTCATGAACTATTATTAATACCAATATTATTCAAATAGTTGTAGTTTTCACAACTAAGTTAAATGGTCTATGTAATCAATCATACTATTGGTTGAAACATTTGGCAATTGATGCATGTCGTTAGGCATATAAAAATTAAATATTATTTTAATTTCAAATTTATTAATCAATTTAGTATAGAGCAAATAAGAGTCGATCCAATGAGGAAAGTTAATTTACTAATTTAGTTTATTATTTATAATACTTTTAAAAGAGACATTTACATCCAAATAATTTCGCTCATACAAAAGAAATTCTATAATAAAATATAAACATCATCAACAAATTAACACATAATGTCCTTTTTAACCACATTAGTAAGATACAATATCAAAAATTAAGAAAATAAACTTATGACACATTCTTAGAATCACACAATCAATATTTAAAAACTAGAAAATTATTTTCTTTGTCAAAGAGTTGTAATCATTCAAAATATATAATGCTGATATTTTTAATGATGAAAACAAGTTATACAAATATGAAATTTTCAGCTTAGAAAACTTATATTCATCCTTCTTTTCGTATGTAATATCCAATACATGGTTCTTTTAAGCACAATGCAATAAGTTATGCTAATTTTTTAGTTGAGAAGAAATTAAATATACATAATGAAGCACATGTAAAGGAAAATAAGAACTTGGACAACTTGGATGAAATTTCTATCAAGGTACAAAATCAACATAAACATGATCATTTAAAATCTCAACGAAAGTAATCCAAGATATTAACAACAACTTAAGTTTACAAGTTTAACTTTAATCAACTAGAAAACAACAATTTAAGTTTACAAGTTTTCAAGTAACTTTAATCAATTTATAATTATTGAAGCCTATGAATTACGCTAAGTCAATATATACAAAGTGTGTGTGTTGGGGGGGGGGGGGGTTGATGCTTATAACGAACCAAATCAAATCAAAGAATCAAAGAAACAATGTATAAATCTATTCTAATATTTACAAATGAACAAGCATGTTTCAATTTCAATTTATCCGTGTAATTTGATATACTTGGATCATCCGAGTTATTTAACAGGTTAAGTGTAAAAAATTAACCAGCTAGCTCCTACTTATCGCCCTTCAAATTTTAGAATCGAACCAACTCAAGCACATTATGAACTAAGAGATACATCGAACCATCGATAATTTATTCAAAGAACAAACAAATTCCAGCTCATACAACGCATTATGAATTAATTCTTTAAGAATCACATTCACATAATCAAGGTCATCTCCAGTCATATAAAGAACATGAATCAGAAATCAAAGAATTCATACATTGTATAAGTTTATTAAATTAACTTGATAATAAGTCAATTAATTTAGAAAATTAATAATGAAATATTCAACTTGCATTTATAAACTAAATTTAACAATTAAAATCAACTAAGCATAGGAAATCGTAAACAAAGAGAATAAGGGTTTTAAGAAAATTCATTGGGTGTGCTCTAACTTCACAAACCTTTGACCAACCATAAAGATCTCATGAACTAGCTCAAAACAAGTGGCAATTGGTTCCCTATTACCCCAACTTGCATTTATAAACTAAATTTAACAATTAGAATCAACTATGTATAGGAAATCGTAAATAAAGAGAATAAGGGTTTTAAGAAAACTCATTGGGTGTGCTCTAAGTTCACAAACCTTAGACCAACCATAAAGATCTCATGAACTAGCTCAAAATAAGTGGGCATTGGTTCCCTATTACCCCCAAATCACTCCTTAGAATGATTCCTAGCTTCAACCTGTCTTGAAAGAGTGCCAAATCTCTCGGACTAGCGCATTCTTCATGTGATTGCTTGTTTCGCTTTTCTCCTTCCAAGCTATTGCCTTTTTATAGCCTCAATAATGTCTCCTATACCTATACATTTCTAGATTCTTTGGTAATTGCCTCTTATCTAATCCATTTCAAATGGATTTTTATGTGGGTGTTTGGAGATAAAGACGTGGTATAGGTGAGTCTCTAAAGAAACAGTATATAAATCTATTCTAATATTTACAAATGAACAAGCATGTTTCAATTTCAATTTATCCATGTAATTTGATATATTTGGATCATCCAAGTTATTTAACAGGTTAAGTGTAGAAAATTAACCAACTAGCTCCTACTTGCCTCCCTTCAATTTTTAGAATCGAACCAACTCAAGCACATTATGAACTAAGAGATACATCCAACTGTCGATAATTTATTCAAAGAACAAATAAATTCCAGCTCATACAACTCATTATGAATTAATTCTTTAAGAATCATATTCACATAATCAAGGTCATCTCCAATCATATAAAGAACATGAATCAGAAATCAAAGAATTCTTACATTGTATAAGTTATTAAATTAACTTGATAATAAGTCAATTAATTCAGAAAATTAATAATGAAATATTCAACTTGCATTTATAAACTAACTTTAACAATTATAATCAACTAAGCATAGGAAATCATAAACAAAGAGAATAAGGGTTTTAAGAAAACTCATTAGATGTACTCTAACTTGACAAACCTCAGACCAGCCATAAAGGTCTAACTACGTCATTTTGGACTACCTTGGCTGCTGTGTTTCTGTTAGGCTACTTCTTTGTTTTGGGTTGTTTATTTAGTTTTGGGCCATGTTTTCATCTAAATTCCTTTTTTTAAGTCCACCAAGTGTACAAGAAAATGTTTAGTACAATTTAAACCTATTTTTAGAAATAAAATATAAAATTAAATAATTAATATGAAAATGCAATAATTTAACCTAAATGTGTTATGTAAATAATATAAAATAGGGGTATAAAATATACTATAATTTCTACTTATCAGCAACTAATCATACTTTTTAACGATCAAAACTATCATCTCATTTTCTTTTAATCTAAAAATCTCATTTGTTTCCAATGATGCCTAAGTACTAAATTTTAGCAATTGAGACATCCAAAAATAATAAATTTTTATTCATTCTTATACTCTTTCTTTGGAGACCAAAATCATCTAATAATTTATTTAGTTTTTTTTCTCTAGTTCTTCTCCCATTCAAAAGAAAGAATGTTACCTGCCTAAGGTGCCTAAGCATATATATAAGATACTAAGAACTATAGGGATGGAGGACAATATGGATAAGATGTTAACTAGTCAAACAACCAAACTAGTAGGGCACCTAAATTTGATTGCTCTTAGGAGCGCAAACAACTATCTTTAAGGAACTTGGAAAAATAGGCTCGTAACTTGGGAGAAGGGGTGTCTCCTCACAAGCTTTATTGGTAAGAAATGGTATTAACTCCAACTTCCATTGCTTCTTGTTGTTCGATATATGACTTAGCATGGATGAAAGAAGAATATTTAGTTTTAAATCAAGCTTTCAAAGTTTAGTAGTTGCAGTTAAGGCGTGATATTTTTAATGGTGCTCGGTTGTAATTACATGTGTATGGGTATGTTGTATTAAGAATATGGATGGTTATTGCATTTGGTGAGATTAAAGAGTAAGTTTCATCTTGTGAAAGAAAATTGATTGTTATTGGATGGGTGATCTAGAGGTTTTTTTTTTTTTTAAGGATAGGGTGATGAGTGGTTGTTTAAAAAATTAGAAAGAGTAAATAATTCACTTAGGCATATAAGCATCCAAGTTTGATTTAAACTAGAGGTGTGGGAGGATAAGGAAAAAACTAATAGGAGGATCAATACTTGGACTTCATACTCAAACAAAGTGAGACTCATTATGCCTTCTTGATTCTAACCAAACTGAATTAATATCCTGCATTGAACAAGAGAAAAATTTTCATATAATAACAAGAAAGTTTTTTATTGAATTTAACATGCCTCACAAGATAAATTTTATTATTTTTTAGGTCAAGACAATGATATTCATAATGAGATGGAGAAGCACCACGATATGCTAATAAATTTGTTTTATAAGAAAAGTATGTTTGTTATAAGGACATAGGAAAGGAGATATATTACTTCCAAAAGATTTTATTGATAGATAATTTGGATATTCATTAAAGAGAACAAAATATGATGACTTGTTGCTTTTGATTGGAGTTGGTAAATTATTAATAGATATAACAGAAACATCAAAGTCATAATTCTAGTATTTAAAAGAAACTTTTCTATACGCATGTAAAGACAAACTAGTTTCAACAATATGATGAACTTTTCGTTTGGCAATACCATTTTGTTTGTTGGTGTATAGACAAGAAACATGATGAGCTATGCTAAAAAATTGAAAATACTTATTTAGTTTTTAAATAATCCCTTCCCTAATCAAAATGAAATATCTCAATCTTTTTAAAAATTTATCTTTAATAAGAGACTTCAAATTATATTTAAGAAATGATACAAGTTACTTTTATGTCTTAAGAAAATAAACCAAAGTATAACAATTGAAATCATTAATTAAAAAGAGTGATATATTGATAGCCTAAATAAAAGAGTATAGAAGCAAGTCTTTAGGTATTAAAATGGGCAATATCAAAGGATTTATATTGCTAGAATGCACAATAGATGCTAAAGGAGACGAGCTAGTTTTATAATAGACAAGCTGAATAAATTTATGAATATTTATTTGTACAAGAAGGATAATCAAATTCCTTGATTAGCTTGTGAATAATATAGTGACACAGGTGTTCAAGTCGAATATTGTCAATCATCTGTTATGAGTTTTTTAAAGGTCAATGCATGGTTCTTATTTAATGGTAGACAAAGAGCCTAAATTCCTTTGCTCACTTGGTTCTCATTAGTGAAGTTCTCAAGTTATATAATCCTAAATGAAAAAAATGAGAATGTCATAAGTCAAAGAAATATTTGTTATTAATAGTGAATTTACGAACAAATAATAAGTTTTTGACAATGTTAAAGACATGTAAAATATTACATAAGCATAATTTTTCATTAACATAAGGTAAAGAACTATTGTATTATGATAAATATTCAAACATTCGCTACTGCCAACATGAAGTTAATTAGTACCCTTGTAGTCATATTTCAAGTTTAAATTTGTAGATCTGAAGTAATGTAATAATAATTTGTAGTAGTATCTGGAAATTATGAAATAGAGTCAATATTTAGTACACTATAATGCTAAAGAGACTAAATATTACATGTGGATTAAATGATTGTTTAAAAGTATATTATTTGTGAGATTTGATAGCTGTATGATTTCATAAACTACAAATTTTGCATGGTCCTTTTGACCTTTTGTTATGGTTAAAACATGATCACATTTTATAAGTTGGTGGAGTAAAGAGTAATGTAGTTTTTATTTTAGATTGGGATTTTAGAAACTAAATTGTCTATTAGAGAGTTTAATTAAACATTGTAAAAGAGTTTTATCAGCAAATAACTATCCATGCAACTCATGAAAGGGAACTGGATTAGGTCAAAGATTGTCATGATAATACTATGATAATCATATTCCAATATTATGATACATTATATCTTTAAATTCAATTGGAGTGATTTCATGATCATCTGATGCTAGCTCATCTACAATAGGTTTGTCACACTAAAGATATTCAATGACAGATAAGTCTTTTTTTTTAACTCTTGAAACTTCATATTTATTGGTAACTATCAATTTTGTGAAAGAAAGCTTGAACATTTGTAAAGCTTACCATACTTGGAATAAAATGGATAGTCCAACAACTAAAAGAAAGATTTCTTCTGTTAAAGATGCTAACAACCAAGAAAGAAGCATTTGGTCACATTAAAATTGTGCCTAATATGTAGGATTTGGAGTTTCTTCTAATGATGTAGTTTTGGAGGTTATTTTCTTTTATGGAGAAAGGGAAGATATATTAATGAAATTATTAATATTTTGGTAATTAAGAATAGGAATAAATTGAGTTTTCTAGGATAAAATGTTCTTTAAAGTGAGCATGAAAAAGAAAGGGTGATGAAGATTTGAAAAAGAAATAATAAGATTGACCATGACTAGTTGAGTGTTGAGTGAATTTTGTGGAATACGATTCAGAGTACCATATTGAAGATAATAGGTCAACAAAATGTTTGTGTATTGAACTTTTTATTAATTGAAACATTACACTGATATATGTATACATACATACATATATATTTATATATATGTAAATAAAGATCACACATTAAATTACTAATAAGATTGCTTTGAAAGTATATCTTTAGAGACAACGGTATATCTATATTCTTATCAATAACAACAAGCCAATACATACATATCATCATATAGTAATATGTAATTTTTATTAAATCATCTATGTCATTATTACTCAAACGATATATTATGAGTACCAAACCCCAACCCTATTTTTTGCTAACTGGTGAATAAAAGACACCAAATTATTCATAGGCTAATTGATACAATAAAGAAACATAAAAAGGATCTAAGACTTTTAGGTAAACTAATTCTTATGCATTGTCTCTATACGTATCCCTATTTGCCTTTTTCTCAGTTGCAAACCTCCAGGCTTCTTTAGTTGTCTCTAAAATCAAGGCATTTAATCATTCTTCATAGAGTTCATATTTTTCATTCATTAAATAACTTCCATTATTGATTTCTTCAGTCTCTCTTTTTATTCTTGCCAAAGTAATAGGAACATGAAAAAGGATATATTGCCCAAGCAAGCAAACTTAATAATCAAGATGAGTTCGTGAGTAGATGAACTGTGTAGTAGGGACATTTTATGGATTTACTTTGTATAGAATAGAAGTCATCCATAGCTTTCACCAATTGTACATGCCATGTGAAGCAAAAAATTAGAAATTTGGATGATTGATTTGAAGCAATCTTATCCCATTATATCCAACCTGAGAAAGTGAATTTATATGATGAAGTTTGATCAATTCATTATTTATCCATACTAAGACACTGAATTTACAAGAATCCATCCAAAAATAAGCAAGGAGATCCTTTAGACAGAACCCATCTTGCTTAGATAGACAATTGATCGTGTTGGAGAACTTACACTACCTAAAATAGGAAGGGTAGTAATAAGAAGAAGAAGAATGTCAAACCAAACTATGGAAATTTGTAATACTTCAATAGTTTGTCCAAAATTGATGACAATTCTCTAATTGATTTAAGCATAACTTGTAATTTATACCACTTTTAGTCATGGCATTAATCTCATCACTTTTTTAATGGTATTTTCTATAAAATGGCATTTTAAAACATCAAGAAGGGGAAATGCACTTCAAGATTAAAATTCACACAACCATAAGTTAATTTTTAGTTAAGAATATGTTCATTTTTTAATAATATGATTCATATATAACACACAATGGGAGGAAGTGCATAAAATTCCATCATTTTGTATGATTTAATTGTATTCTTAAGATGACATAATATGATAAAAGTTTATTATTTCTGAAAGTATTGAAATGTAGATCATAATAGGACAAAAGTGAAATTGTAGCTTTATAACTAGGCCATGAGATAGGAAGCCTAAGATATAAGTAAAGAAGAGGAAGGAGAACTTATTAGAACTCCTAAAACTGTCATATAATAAAGGAAACTATTATCAAAAGGAAAAAAAATGCTGACCATTATTTGATGGACATTAATAGTCATCACTGTTATAAATAATAAAAACCATTATTTTTATAAAATAATTTTCTATTAAGTAAAGATAATCACTCATGGCCATCAAATGATAGCCATTTAGTTGGTTCTTAGATAATCACTCATGGCCATCAAATGATAGCCATTTAGTTGGTTCTTTATCTGAATTATCTCCAAAAGGTATGAAAAGGAAATAATAAGTAAGGAAGTAAACATCCAAGTCTTTTGATATATAGAATACCTATAAGGTTGACATGACTACTAAAAATCATACATTACATAAAAACACCACAAGGTCTAAACCTTACCATGCTTAGAAATCCAATTAATTGGCAATAAATCATAACTTCCTTTCATATTTATACTAGGATACCAATAAGATAAATATATAATCTCATATAAGGTTGCTAAACTTTAAACTTCATGTAAAATAAAAAGTAACAGATATAAACATAAATAAGGTTATGACTTGCCATATCAACTAGTGGTTCACAAAAATAAGGAGCTTGTTATTCAAAAACAACTCAAAAAATAGGCAACTTTGAGAGTTTCCGACTTCACTTTCATCACTAGAGAAGCCTTCTTGTGTTGTGCTATGTTCATCGTTAAGAGAGAAGGTGCCTATTATGACATGAAAGTTACCTATGCAACGATAATTGTTGTTATACAATTCCTTAGAAAATTTCATGCCTTCCTCAAATTCGCAATCACTACTTTATTATTACAAGCCTTGTAATAGTCATCAACACTTTCCTTACCACTTGCCTGAAGTGATTAGAGACTCAAATCAAGTTGTAATAAATAGATAATGCCAATCCATAGCCACAAGTATAGTGCAAATATGAAGAGTTTTTATATCATAAACAAAGGCACACTAAGATATAGGAAAAGCTAACTTAGTTATAATTTTGATGCCACAAGTAGTCCAGTTTCTCTAGAAAGAGATCATCATAGAAATGGACCAACCAAAGTAGATAATATACTAAGAAGTTAAGGAATGAAACATTCTTAGGTAAACCATGATTACCAACTATAGTTGTGTATGGAGTACATAAGTTTACAACCTAGATGATTTATATGGTCCATATTTGATCAATATAGAATATTTGGAAAATAATCCTAAGTGAATAGGAGTCAGAATGTGAAATTTTATGAAAATATTCTGCAAAAGGAAACAATTCAATATCTTTCTAATACACATGACAAACTTTTATGGTTCTTCAAATCAACAGAAATTTGATGCAACCTATGTAATACAAATAAGAAGAGAAGTAATTATACATCAACTTAGGACTTAAGCTTGCAATGAATTCACCATAAAATTGGATGAATGACAAGAGATGGGAACATAATACCCAAATTCATGTATTAGTGGGACTTTCACTAGTTTGTTGTTGTTATTGTTATTGAATCACTTCCATCAAGCAATAAAGGCACTCCATTCCTTAAATTAACTCCCGTAACAAGTAGGGTTTAAACTCCATATTGCACATTTTTATTATTATTGTCTTGGAAATTTTTAATGCAATATATTAATGTTGTTAATAATGTCATATTATTCTTCCTAGCAATTAGAGGTTCCATCTATATCTAAACATAACATATTTAAGTAACTTGTCTCAAATGTATTCACATTTTGCTTTAATCAAACATCACATTCCTAAAGATGCTACTAGTTAAGTAAGATGATAGTCATCTTACCATTTAATCACTGTTGAATTTGATTTTTTTAATTATGATTGTTGTTATTGTATTTTTCGTTATTAATGTACCACACTTTTATTGATTAATCTTAAAGAATTTTACAAAATATTAAATTTTTATCTTATTTAAAGTAATTTAAAGTAAATTTATTAGAATTATGAATAGTAAGCCAAGTTTTATGTTTTGTTTATCAGTTAATAAAATAATTAAAGATAAGAATTAGTGAGAAATATGTGTAATCCTCTTTTTTATTAATACGATCAAAATCAATACGTATCTTGCGTTGTCTAATTTTCAAGAATTTTCTAATGAATAGCATTTTGTTATCATTTTGGTTTATGATTTAGTATTAATTTATTTAGACAAGTGATCAGGTTTAATGTGATAGATCAATATATATTAGTACATCAAATTGGTATTGCTAATAAATATAGAACATTAACACCGATTAATGTTCTATATTTAGACAAGTGATGTGGTTTAGTTTGATTTGTGAGTCTCATTCCCTATAACTTTGATGTTAATTACATCATAAAATGAATATAAGTGGTTGCTTGGCAATAGCACCTACTAAAGTAAACATTTTCCTGTAATTTCAATTACCAACCTCCCTAGATAAACCTATTGAAAAAGAAAAATCTACACAATCCATCTAATCCAAGATTAACTAATTATTTTGTCAAATTAATCTATTAATATTAACTTTGGAGTTTTGAACCTATCCGGTGGAATCAGTAATTGCATGTCGAATATTCTTTCTAACCATTATTTTATTTTTAAACAAAAGATAAAAATTTTCTTCAAAAATATTTAAGAAAACTCTTAATTATTATGTGTTTTAAATTAATATTACTTTAAATTATTTTAATCAAGCAAAGTTCAAATTAGTAAAAGGCTCTTTATGTCTAAATTTATTACTATTATGATAGTAAGATAATGTTTACGAAAAATCATACACTAAACTCATGATGTTAACTGGGTTCCGCCAAACTCGCATTCATTATAGCAAAAATCATTGGATGAAATCCATCATAATATTTTGTGACGGTGACTTGAACATAAACCTTCACAATTGAACATGAATACCACGTCCAACTCATAAAGTTTATTGCGTTACTTTATGAAATCTTTTAAATTTTATTTTGTATATTCTAAAACGTTACGATTAGTGAAAAAGTTAGAATTTAAAATGCCCTTTAGAAAAAAAAAGGAATGATATCCATCAATGATTGAAGTGTTCATCAAAATTTTAGTGATTACAAAGAACCCAGCCAAGCATCAATACTATGAAAGGGCGGTATTCTTCACCATCTCAACTTCAATGGGACTGCCTAACTTGGAAAAACTTTTATGACCGGTGCCATCTAGATAAGAACATCCAATCAGGGACTGACAAACAGGCAGCAGTTTACATAGCAACCCCTCACTCAACTTCTTTGATAATCCTCCTTTTACGCAATGGTTCTTTCACAATGCTTCCAGGTGCGCTGTGCGCTTTTCTTCTTTCTTCTTTCCTCCTCTCAGCTTCAGTCATCTCACGTAACGTGATGCCAGCTTTGTATATAGGTTTAGGTAAATGCCTATGCCTGCAATAACCCAAAAACATTTTGAAATCCATAGAAAACAATAGTCCATGATCCTCTATTAGAAGTCTCTCAAAGCCTGACTATTGGTCCAACAGTTCAATATTTGTAAAATTAACACAGCTAAAGCCAAAATCGCTTTACCTGACAATACGTTTGACCTCAGGAAGGTGTTTATAGCGGCACTTAATAGCCTCGTGATATTCATGCCTCTTCTTTTCCCTAGGAAGAAGCTGCACGATAAATGATAAAATACAGCCATGTCAGTTCAAGAAATCATTACAAAATTCTTTCTCAATGAACCATGGTATGGACCAAGTAGATCATGATGTGAATATTTACTCGATAGCAGTTTTTACTACCATGACAGCGTAAGAAGTGAAGTAGAGCTGTTTATAATCACTTGAAGGTCATGATTATATTGGAACATGACCACAAGTGAAATGGGAAAAATCCATTAACAAAGAGAACAAGAGTCTTACAACTCCCAACTGCTCTGCGGCTTTAGCCTTCCACAGTCTGAGGTTGGTATCATCGCTGCCTGAAATTACGTAACTTGCATCACAGCTGAATTTGACACAGAATACCCTGCAAAGGCATACAATTAAATCAAAAGAAAAGATTACTATAATGAAGATAATTCGAACCTTGGGCAAATCAAGAGTGTCAGGTTAGATAAAGGTCCTCATATTGTAAGTTAAAGGTTTACACACGAATCAGATTAAAATGCTAGTTACCAAAACAAGGTATTTGAAATGACTTTAAATGCCAAATTCAATAAATATAAATGGGGCAGAAAACATAAGTTCTTCCATCTAAACACAAAACCAATCACACCTTTGCATTCTCTTAGTATGATAGATTTCCCGGCTGTGACCACCATTATACTGGAAAATTCTAACCTGCAGAAATGATTTTTTAAGAAGTTAAAAACTCATTTTAATAAGAAAATAAAACAAGTGAGTAAGCAACAGCTTTGGACACTCACTGTTCTATCATAAGATCCCGTCACAAATTCCCGACCAGTTGGTGAGTAGTCAATATCCATCCTAGAAAAGAAAATTTTCACTAATATAATTTCCACACAGATGGTTAAAATGGGAAAATTCCATTAAAATAAGTGTAGGGTCTGAATGTTGCACATCAGCCATCTTACACTGCAGAAACATGATCTTTGTGTACACACTTGGCTTCATCCAATTTCCTAGCATCATAACTATAGCAATTGCAATCCTCATTGGCCTGCAGCATCATTGACATAATAAGTAAACTGGATTGACATGAAACCCTCCTCCTTCTCCTTATTAAGATCATATGAAGGAGATAAAACTTGATCCCTATGTCACAGAGTCACAGTAGTAGTATTTATAGTTTCTTGATTGTAAATTCATCCCGCAAGTAATGTTTTGAACCATAAGCTCCTGATTTAAGGATGTTCAGCTAAACTTCAATCATAAAATCATACTTCCAAATTCAGAAAATCATAATAGGGCTTAGAATAAGAAATCAATTATATGGCTGTTCACGATAC
>JAOQMM010000007.1:8126125-8144133 GCA_027563515.1 Erythroxylum platyclados
TTCAACATTATTTAAAACCCAATTTGTTAAAAGGTAAATTATTTTATTTTTATTATCCCAATAAAAAATATAAATTAGTATTATACCAATCATACCTTACCTAAGCCTCATTACAACCTTATAAAGAACTTTTGATTTTTGTTTCTAGTTTGTACATAAGTGGTGGAGATGTGATTTTATTGCAAGCATATGGTAAGGATTCTAAAATTCATTGATTGAGAGTTTTGATGCTTTTCACACTAAAAATTGAGTGCATTGAGTGAAATCTTGGTGAGGGTGTAAAGAGATCTGCTTTGAATTCAATGTGATTGTTAATATTACTTACGAAATTAATTTTAGGACAACTTGAAATTAATTTTAGAACAACTTGACTCTAGTTATATGTTAATTTGACTCAATAGGATATGATGATGTACAGTATAAATAGACAGGTTACAATTGACAATGGATTGATGTTGTAAAATTTATAATTTTGATTTGGTTTGCTTGAGGACAAGCAAAAACTTAAGTGGGGATATTTGATAGATGCATAATTGATTATAATTTTACCTCATATTTAATGTGTTTTTGCTTAATATTTTATACTTTTATTGTATATTTGGTACTTAATGTGCTTTAAGTGTGTTTATAGGTTATAATTTCTTTCACGGACTTAAAAGAGAAGAAATTGGATGAAAAGATGACATAGAAAGAAGGATCGAAGCATAGAAGTGATGTGCGGCCATGCATTTGTCTAGATTGTACAGAATGGCAATTTCAGGCATTTTTAGACATACATAGCTGTACACCAAACCGTGTAAGTCACAGAACCTAGTTTTTAATATAAAAAGATGTCTTTGGTGACTAATGAAGGAAGTAGACTTTAAGAGGGGATTCCCAGAGGTGGAGTCATTCTCAAGGAGCGGTTTTGATCCAAAGAAGTGAAAAACATGATGAAATCATTGATAGATCCATCAGAATACAAGATCATACCTCTGTATCGCAAGAATACTTGATAAAAGACAATCAGGGAGATTTAGAATTATGAACCCATTGTTTTCTATATGTTTTTCTTTCAATGTATGTTTGATTTCGTGTTCGATTATGTGTAACTAAACATCCAGTTAGTATTTAGGTTAGATGAACCCTATTTCGATAACTAAATCTGTTTTGATTTTTCTATTAATGCCATTGATTGGTTGATTTGTTACGATCCAATTACTTGTTTTACTTATGTTCTAGTGTTCTGAAATATTAGACCGTAATTTGATTTCATATGTAGCGATTGAGAAATCCTAGTTTTGAATAAATCCATGGTAATTAGAAAGAGTTGATTGCATTTATAGAGATAGGATGACATAAATCTTCTAGATTAAGATCAAACCTAATAGAGAGACTCATAAAACGGTAACATAATGCTATAAGATTTAACCTGAGTAATTCAGTTAGAAACTTAGGATTACTTATTAGTAGACTCAAAATCAGCCACTAGCATACCATAGGAGTCTCCATGGTCCAATAAACCATCAAAACAATTGCATGATAAATGGTCAATCTGTTAAGGGTTTAAGGGGATTTGAAACCTAGATACTAATTACTCGATGTCGATAATTTCCTAATGCTTCCTGAATTCTTTGTTCAATTTTGTTACTTATTTTCTTTTACTTAGTTTTAGTTTCTTTTAATTAAAATCTAAAATCAATTTGTAGGCTAGATAATAAGGGAAACGTAATTACTAGTATTCATCGCCTTTGTGGGATTGACCCATACTTATCGGTACTATATATAGCTACGTCATGCACTTGCAGTTTATTACATAATTCACCAACTCACAATATAGTTCAATCATATTTTCCTTGTCCCCAAATCCCCAATCCTTCTTCATACCAAGATTGTAGGTCCATTGCTTGATGTAACACCTTTTATAAAGTCATTTCAAAGACCTTGGGTTTGAGACTTAAACCCATTATTATGAATTAATCAGCTTTTCTCAGTCTGGTTTTATTCCAAGTTGCTATATTGGAGGTAACTTGTTGATTGCTCAGGAAATCTTCAAAGACTACTACTCTAATAAGGCTATTAAAAGCTTTTCTATAAAGATAAACTTCTATAAAGCAATCATCATTGTCGGCTAGAAATTCATTCTTCACACGATGCAAGCTTTTGTATTTCCCCCAGCTTTCTCCAATCGGATCTATCAATGCTTATCCATAGCTTCTTTCAATATTCTCACTAATGGTGAAGCCACCCCTCTATTCCTTATCTAAACCCTTATCACCTTATATATTTGCTCTAGTCATTGAGGTTCTTACTAGACTGATCCCTATTAATATTTGTTAAAGGAAGCCCTTTAAATTTCATTTCAAATGCAAGAACATGAAATTCTTTAACTTATCTTTTACAGATAATTTATTATTAATATATGCTGCAGACAAAGGTTTTGTGCTAACTTTTATGGAATGTCTCCACCAGTTCACTAAATTTTTTAGTCTTTTAATCAATAAGAGAAAAAGTCGTATCTTCTTCTCTCATGTTCCTGGCTCACTGGAATATGATTTAGTACTATTATCTGGTCTTTAGTTGAGCAAAATAACTTTAAATATCTAGGATTACCTATTTCGTCTTGCATCTGCAGTGATTATAAGCCTTTATTTGATGCTATAATGAAAATAACTAATAGCTAAAAATTCAAGGTTCTCACTTATGCGCAAAGATGCCAACTAATTTCCTATGTCCTTAATAGCGTGCATATCTAATGAAGATCCCATACTGCTTTTCCTGATAAAATTATTAAAGATATTAAAAGAATCCTTTTGGAACTTTCTCTATAATGGATCAGGCTCTATAAAAGGAGTCTCGAAAGTCAAATGGAAGGAGATTTTTCGCTCCAAAACTAAAGGACTAGGAATAAAATCCATTTGAGTGATAAATAAAACTCTTTTGGCCAAGAGAATTTGGCATTTATTTATTGACAAGGAAACATTGTAGGTTAAGTGGATGCATGAGGAATACTAATTAAAGGGTACTAGCTTTTAGTATATAAAGACCAATGCTAACACTAAATATCTCTTAAAGCTCAACGAAGTTATGGCCAAGGAAATAAAGCACATGATAGGAATGTGGAACAAACCAGTTTCTAGTTTAACAACTAGTCAGAGTTTGTCTCTTTATACCTATACCCTAGCTTTGACTTTGTGCAGTTTGTTCTTCTGATCAATACTAGAGTCAAGGTAGCAATAAGAAAGAATCAATGGAGTTGCCCATATATAGGTATGGCTTCCCTTCTTACTAAATACCCAAGTTACTATCCCAACTCATCCAAAAATGACACGAATACTTATCTCAAAAGTAGATCGAGGAATTTCTCTAATTTCTCATGTACTAATCTTTTTAATCCTTTAACTTAAAAGGTCCCTTGGTCTAAGTGGGTATAGTTTAAAGATCATATCCCTAAGTTTTCCTTTATTTTTGGATGACTGTTAAATACAGCCTCATGACCTTGTATGAAATGACTTAGATTCCTACTTCTCTATGCATTCTATGCCAAACTTCTACTGATTCTACAGACCATCTTTATTTCAATTGTCCATACTTCAATCTAATCTAAAATTGTAAATTGAAATAGTGTCGCCTTCATCTTTTATCATGTTCTTGGAATAAGGCTATTCATTAGGCCTCGAGAGTTAAGTACAATAATGCTACTTATCTTAAGATATTCAAACTATATTTTATTTATGGTTTATATACATTTTAGAGAGAAAGAAATCATAGAAGATTCTTGAATTCTAGGTAAGCACATCAAGTACTGAGCAGAAAAATGAATGCTAAAACTGAGAGAAATAATTTTTTCTATAAACGTTCACATCAATCGCAATAATATGTACAAGGATAAATTGGACCTTCCCTAAAATTAATAAGGGGTAAAATTCTTGAAAATTTGTGGGGCTCCTCTTAAGATACTTCCCCTAATTCTATGGCTTATTTCCTTCCTGAACCCAATGGAAAATGAAGATTCAAGTCCTTTTTATTCCTAGACATTTGCATTTTATTAAGTTCTAAAGCTGTACTTTAATCACCTTTTTTTTTTTACTCTCTTTTCTCTAATATAATTTCTTTATTTTCCAAAAATATATACATCTATGAAGCTAAGCCATAAGTGACCAAATATAGCATTCATCAACTAATCAATCTTAGGTAGCAAATAACTACCTTTTGAGAATGCTTTGTCTAGATATATAAAATTGATGCACATCCTCCATTTTCCACTTGCCTTCTTGACCAACATATATTTGTGATTTATTCAAGTTATTGCACTTCTCTAATAAAATAAGCTTGCTTGAGCTTTTGTATCTCCTTCTTTACAATTTACAGTATATCATAGGCAAATATCCTCTTCTTTTACTTTATTAGTTTAGCATTAGGTTCAATGTTTAATTTATGGATAAAGAACAAATGGTTAATCCACGATATGTCTAAGGGTTCTTATGTAAAAATATCGTTGTAATTCGTTAACAAGTTTTTTAACGTCTTCCTTTCTTTAAAGTTAATACTCTTTTTAGCTTGAAAAATCCACGAACTTGAATGTTTCTTTATTATAATGATCACCACTTCTTTTGTAGGTTCACCATTTTGCTTGTTATTGGGATCTCGACCATCCATGAATTGGATGTTGATAAAATGTGACGAATTTTTATTTGTCATGAGCAAACTCACGTAACACTACTTCACTATGTTCATACTTCCATTAACTTCTCTAACCTTATACTTTGTTGGGAACTTTATAGTTAAGTAGGGGAAAGCGACAGGCTTGAGGAGATATAACATATATCTTCCTAAAATCACAACGAATACTTTAGACTGCCTCACCATATGAAATTATGTCATTATTATGACCTACCTTAAGGATGTGTTTACTACTTATTGTCCCTTCCCCTCTTCTTACGGCTTTCTACACATATACCTCTCCATTTGCCTTCCTTATGTTATCTCTACTTGATTGTGTTGATTATGTAGGTCTATCTTGAGATCTCTTTGCTTCCTTCATGCTAACGTACCTTTGTACTTTACTATGTTTCTTTAAGGATATGTGATTTGTTCATTAACAATAACCTCCATACGGTTTAATGTTGTTATAAACCCTTTTCATAACGTTATAACTTGGTTTAGGTTTGGATACGAGTCACCTATATGTTAAACTGTTAAGTGTAACATCGTAGGCTTTCTTCATACATTGGACTGCATCAAAGAGCTTCATAGAATTCTTTCACCTATGCTTATTGCTCACAAATGAGACTTAAAGCTCATCCTAAGTTGAGCGAATCCTACAAATGGCTTGCTAGGTAAGGCCTGATACAAATCCTTTATTGCACTTATCAACGTTGAGGAAAAGGCCTTGTACTTTAGCATGTTTGATGCCCTATATTGGTCTATTATCTTCTATAGCAATATGGTCAATAGGGTCTACCAATCCTACATACATATCTAAGGCTGACATTTTGAACTTTGGAGGTGTTGATTTGTTTGTATTAGCCAAAATATCATAATCAAACTCAAAATAATCATCATATGATATGTCCAAAGGAGATCGAGTAGCATTATCCCTTCATGGATGTCTTGTTGAATTTTTTATATGTTGATTTGTTAGTTGTTCTCTTTAAGTAAGAACCTTTTTTCATTGTAATAATTTAGTCAAAATTTGCTCTTTTTCTTGCAACTATGCGAATAGCTTTATAGTAGATCATTGAATATTGGAGGGGACTCTAGAGATGTCTTTGTAGTTATTAAAACTTTCACACTAGGCTCTTTATTCATCTGCATTATTAAAGATGAAAAGGTTGGCACAAGTTTTCTTTCAAATTCCATAAATGATATTAATTTATTTTTTTGAACTTTGGTGGGCTTCTCGAGCAATAGGCCTCCGTCAATCTAATCAAATCTGGCTTCTCTCGACGTACAATATTAGAGTATTCCCTGATGAAATCACTCTAATGTTTTAATTAGCATAAGCTCAAAAAACAAGAGAGAGAGAGAGAGAAATAGAGATGCATTATCTTAATTTAACGAGTGCTCTCCTTTATATAGGCAAATAACTATATTACTTAACAGGAAATATATGTAAGCTGACTTTATGTTTTAGGGGATGTAGAGAGTTCACGTAAGACTTAAAATGTCATAAAAGGGGGTTATTACAAAGTATGGAGTGGATGATTAGTACAAATGTGAGCTTAGTCCTAACAAATATTATATTAGATTGTTTATATTATACAATGAATAATATTTTTCGGTGTTGTGCCACAAGAGATATTAATAAATGCTTATTTGACTATAATTATATACTTGTATTTAATATGTTTTGCTTAATATTTAATATTTTATATTATTTTTGGTTCTTAATTCACTCAAGTGAATTTATAGGTGACAATTGCCTTCATGAACAAAAAGGAGAAGAATTATTATGAATCGTGATATAGAATGAAGATTTGAAGCAACTTGGACCTATATGACCATGTACAGTGAATGTGTAAGTCTCTGTAAACACGTGAAGATTGAAAAATTTTGGTTTTGGTCATATGTTGCCCATGTAATTATCTGTGCCCATGTTAAATCATGAATTTAGGTGTTTTTCTAGATATAAAGTCATCAACACGCCCGTGTAAGTTGACTATATATAACCTAGAAACTCTAGTTTTTACCATAAAAGGACGTGAGTGGAGGTAAAACAAGAAGAGTCGAGTTTTTAAGCAATTTTGAATCATAAGACACATAGAAAGGTGACAATTCTGATCAAGAGATGAGGATAACATCAAGAGATCCAATAAAGAGCTTCATCTAATCCAAACTTGCTGGAAGATTTATTAAAAGAAAAAGGGAGATTTATAATTATGATTTCTTTGTTTTCTAGTCATTCTTTTGTATACTTGTCATTGATTTCATTTTTTTTGGGAAAAGAGCTACGTTTTTTAGTGTCTAGGTGTGATGACCCTAAGTTGTTATAACAATATGACTTGATCTTTTATCTAATGCAATTTTATTGATTTATTTATTGTGATTCAATTATGCGTTTTATTTTTGTTCTAATATATCCAGAATATTAGTGTATTATTTGATTTCATATGATTGAGATATTGAAAAATCCTCTTGTATGAATAGATCTACTATAATTCAAAGGAGTTACATTCAAACCTAGAGATAGGTTGACATAAATCCTCTGGATTAAGGTCAAACCTAATAGTGGAATTCATAAATTGATAATGCAATCCTAGGGGTTTTAACTAGAAAGATTTCTATTAATCAACTGATGGATTAGTTATTGATATTCTCGAGAAAGATATTGATATAATATAGGAATTTCCATGGTCTAATAATCAATAATATAATTGCATGATAAAGGGTTAATATTTAAGGATTCTTAAGAGGATTCATTACCTAGACATTATTATTTGAGATTGATTCTTCTTAGTAATTTCCTTGTTCTGAGTTCAGTATTACTTAAATATTAGTTTAGTTTTTTAGTTTAATTTTTAATTAAAATCTACAATCTGATTCAAAGGTTAGATAATAGAAAAAGGGACTAGTACTTACAGTCTTTGTAGGATCGACCTATACTTACCCATGCTAGCTATTGTTACATGATGCACTTGCATTTTTTAACATTGATAATTTTTATAAACATAGAAAACATACCAATCAAGTTTTTAGTGTTGTTTCCAAGGACCGATAATATTAGGAAAGCCTAGATTTTATTAATCTAGCAATTTTACTTTATTATGTTTTATTTTTGCTTTTTTTATTTTATTTTATAGATTCGTTAGTTTTCTTTTCTTCTTATATATCTTGACTCTTGGTCAGTTTATGACCCGGAGCAATCCAGCGAGCTTAGTAGGTGAAGATCCAAAAATTGAGAGAACAAAGCACATAAATCTTCATAGGACACAACTAAGAGAGTTCAAGTTAGATCGAAAAATAGAAGACTTAGGAGGTCAATTTTATACTAAGGAATCATACAACATAGTCGACCAATCAAAGACAATGTTCGATTATGCTAGGTCGAACTTGATTGGAGCGGAGTCCAACATTATTAGACCGATTGTGAGTGCCAACAACTTTGAAGTCAAACCCATTATCATTCAAATGGTGCAGCAGTTTGTCCAATTTTATGGATTATAAGATGAAGACCTAAACATACACATCTCAAATTTTTTGGAGATTTGTGATACATTTAAGATAAATGGAGCGAATGATGATATAATAAGAATGTGGTTATTCCCATTTTCGCTAAGGGGAAAGGCCAAGCAATGGTTAAATTTGATGCCACAACCATCATTAACTACAGAGGATCAAGTGGCAAAGAAGCTTTTATTGAAGTATTTTCCACCTACAAAGACTGCTAAGTTGAGGAACAATATCTCCTCCTATTCCTAGTCTAATTCTAAATTATTATATGATACATGAGAGAGGTTTAAAGAGATGTTGAAAAGACGCCCACAACATGGTTCACCACTTTGGATGTAGATCCAAACTTTTTATAATGATTTGAATCAAAATACAAAGCAGTCAATAGGTGTAGTGGCTGGAGGTACCTCAATAATAAGACACCAGAGGCATCCCAAGACCTTATTGAGGTCATGATGATGAACAACTACTAATGGTGCTATTCTCGAGGCAAAATTAATAAGCTAATGAGAGTTTATAAAGTGGACACAGTGACATAGCTGGCAAACCAGATGCACGCACTTAGCAGAAAAATCAATAGATTAATGATGAATCCACCAAGTTAATTAATGCAACATAAGGTGTATAGGCTAAAGCATTCAGGTCAAAGTTGTCAAACAAGACAGCTTGAGCATGTGGATTATTTAGAGAAGGCTCCTAGACCACAAAATAATCCACATAACAACACATACAATTTGGGATGGAGGAATCACCCCAAATTTCTCTTGGGGAAGGCAAGGGCAAGCAAGGAATAATCCTTTACCGAGATTTTAGCAACAAACACCATAAGCTAAAAATCCTACTCTGGAAGAGATGATGTTAAAGATTGTTCAAGATTCTGATGGAAGACATCAACGAACAGAGGCTTCTATCTGTAACTTAGAGGTTCAGATTGGACAAATGGCCAAATTAGTGTCTGAAAGACCACAGGGAAGTTGGCCTAGTACAACTAAAACAACTTCTAAGGAACGAGTAATGGCAATTAACTTGAAGAGTGGAATAGAGCTTCCTAAAGAAGGAGAAAAGACGAAGTAGACTATTGAGAGTCAAGTAAAAGCTGAAGGTGAACTTCATCTGGCAAAAGTTAAGGAATGTCATCCTGTTATCCCTTACCCTGCTAAAGTGAAGAAAGATCGAATGAATGCATAGTTTGCTAAGTTCCTTGAAATGTTTAAACAAATCTAAGATAACTTACTTCTTGTTGAAGCTTTTGTGCAAATCTCACAACATACGAAACTTTTAAAAGCACTATTATCAAATAAGGGAGATTTGGAGGAGTTATCAACTACAACATTAACCAGAAGGAGCTCAAAAGTTCTGAAAAGAAAACTACTAGAGAAGCTTACAGATCTAGGGAGTTTTACAATCCTTTGTGAAATTGATAGTTTAAAAATAGATAAGGCTTTAGCCGACCTAGGGGTTGGTATTAATATGATGCCTTATTCATTGTTTAAGAAAATAGGAATAGGTGAACTTAAACTTACTAGGATAAGTATGTAACTAATAAATAGGTCAGTAAAATATCCTAGGGGAGTTATAGAAGATGTTTATATTAAGGTTGATAAGTTTTTTTTAAAATTGATTTTGTGATTCTTAATATAGACAAAGACGTAAAAGTGCCTCTCGTCCTAGGTCAACCCTTTTTAGCAACTATTAAGTCAATAATAGATGTTGACAAAGGCAATTTAACATTAAGGATGGGGGATCATGAGGTTATTTTTAAAATATCTAATGTCATTAATCATACCCTTGAACAAATTGATATCATTTAAGCTAGTGAGTCTTGTATTATACTTTTTGGGACTCTACATTTAAAGGAGCATCTAAACTTGTGCAAGTTTAAGGCAATAAACCAAAGGAGAAACATGGCAATATGCCACAATAGACATCTTACTTGGAGGTCATGGAACCTATGGTAAGAATTAAAAAAAACCCATCTTTATATTTATAGTATGAGCAAAAGGACGTCAATCCACTTGGGGCATGCATTAGCCTAGTTTATCCGATGTCAGAGCAAGGAGAAGAAGGTAGGCATGAACTGTGAAGGGCTTTATATGACTAGACTTGCATGATATATGGGGGTCTTTGATAGATTATCATCGATGCAACTGATGGGCACCATGGCAACACTAAACCTCTATGTGATGAAGCATATGCAAATGGTACACAGACGTTCAAGACCTATGGGTGATATCGACTTCTTAATTGGAGTTCTCTATGAGCCAGCAGCATCGGGAGGAGTTAGATAGGAGCCACTTATATTGAAACAGCCACCACAGCCACATTCACCGCCATCCCAGACTGAAGGAGTTGCACATGAGCAAGATAGTGCAGGAGTACCCAAGGTATGGACACCACATCTGGACTAACTGAAGATAGCTCAACTGAAGAGAAGGTTAGAGCAGGCCATGGTTACTCAATAGACTATCCGGGTACAGCAGGCGAAGATCGTGGAGCGAATAAGTCAGTTTGAGACCTTTGTTAAATGGATGGGATCTACTGTTGCAGATGGCGAACCATTAGGGCATAACTTTTCAACCTCCATCATTTGGTGCCAGTACATCATCATTAGCTCCTCCACATTTTAAGGATTAGTGACCCGATGACCTTCCATCAACGAACAAGAATCACAATAGGATGGAGATTCTTAATTTTGGTTTTCTCTTTTCTTGTTCTCTTTATTTATGTATTTTTCTTATTTTTCTCCCTTTGTTATTTGCTGTGTCTAAACATTAATGCAATGTTACTTGATGTTATTTCTATTTTCATATTTGTATTTTGTTTCTTTATTGTTATGTTTATTTTCCTTTATCTTTTTATCCCTTTTATTTATATTTTGCAAGTATGTTTGTATCTAATATTGGATGGAACCTCATCAAAATCATAATTCTAAAGTTCTTATTACTCAGGGAAGTACCAAATTACTACACTTTTTAACTTTTTATTCCTATATGCTTATATTATGTACATTGGGGACAATGTATAATTTAGTGTGGGGAAGGAGATTATAGATTTCTTAAGCTTATTATAATCCTTTTTTATTAAATTTTATTAACTGATATCTTGAATTTGTTGAAATTTATCCATAAATACTTGAGATCATTATTGATTATTAGATTGAATTAGTATGCAAAAGGATAAAAGTTAAAATAAACTTGCTTTTATAAGTTATAATGTTAGTAATCATTGAGATAGTTAATTTCAATAAAAATTGCATATTATTTACACACATAAGATATTTTTGTGTAAGCTTTTGAGCCTAAGAGTAAATACATCAATATTTAAGCTCTTTTATTATTTTGTGCATGTTATCATGCATGTTAAATAGTTCTAGAACTTACTTTTATTATACATATTGAGACCACATTTGTTAAATTAGAAGCATTAAAGTGATAAAGGCATTTAGATTCAAAAATTGTTTAGCATATTTTCTTGATAATTACCTACCATATTTTATCTTTTACGAGTAACCAATTTTGAGCCTTAGCCTTTTTCATTGATTATAAAACCATTATTAACCTTTATTTAACCTTTTTTGAAGCCTTTTTATTAATTTACATTACTTGATTGCTTGAACTTGAGATTTGAAAAGGTCTAATATTTCTTTAATTGTTGGTACATGATTAATGCTCGAAAAAGTTGTTGTGAGCATGAAAATTATTGTGATTAAAAAAAAGTGTGTTTAAGTTATGGTACTAATGGACTTATAATGCAAAAGACCAATATATTGTGAAGAATAAGTTTATTGTAATGTTTTTTTGTAAATTCCCTTCAATTTTATCACCTTTTTTATTATCCCAACCATACTTTAAAATCCCTATTAAAAACCTTGTAACAAGAAGTTTTGATTTTTATTTTTAGTTTACTTATAAGTGGTTGAGATATGATAATATTGCAAGCTTATGGATAAGAGTTCTTTTATGTATTGATTGGAGAGTTCTTATACTTTTTACCCTAAACACTTGAGTTCATTGAGTGAAACCTTGGTGAGGGTGTAAAGATTTGTGCTTTTGATTTCAAAAAGATTATTGATTTGATTATTATTGATATTGACTTATGAAGGTTAGTTCTAGGATAACTTAATTCTAATTGTATCTTAATTTGATTAATATGATATGATAATTTAGAGTATAGATGGATAGGTGGAGGTTAATAAGGGATAGATGTTTATAAAATTAATGATTTAGATTATGATTTGCTTGAGGACAAGCAAAAGCTTAAGTGTGGGCATGTTTGATCAATGTTTATTTAGCTATAATTATATACCCATATTCAATATGTTTGGCTTGATATTTAATAGTTTATAGTATTTTTAGTACTTAATTCCCTTCAAGTGCATTTATAGGTGATAATTGCCTTTATGGATAAAAAGAAGAAGAATTCAAATGAAATTGTAGCATGGAACAAAGATTTGAAGCAACTTGTACCTACACGACCATAGACAGTGACTGTGTAAGTCTCTATAAACGTGTGAAGATTGAAGAATTTTGGTTCCAATCATGTGAAGTATCACGCCTGTGTATGTTGCCTATGTAAGTTTCTGTGCCTATGTGAAATCGCAAATTCAAGTATTTTTGGAGATACATAGTCACCTACACGCCCGTGTCAGTTGATTGTATATAACCCAGAAACCTTAGTTTTTACCATAAAAGCATGTGAGTGGAGGAAAAATAAGAAGAGCCAAGTTTTTAAGCAATTTTAAGTCATAAAAAACGTAGAGAGGTGAGTTATGATCAAAGGACGAGGAAAACATGAAGATAACATCAAGAGATTCGATAGAGAGCTTTCTCCAATCCAAAATTGTAGGAAGATTTATTAGAAGAAAAGGTGAGATTTAGAATTATGATTTCTTTTTTTCTTAGTTATTCTTCTGCATATTTGTCATTGATTTCATTTTCTATGATACGAACTAAGTTTTTTAGTGTCTAGGTGTGATGAACCCTAAGTTGTAATAACAATATGAGTTGATCTTTTATCTAATGCAATTTTTTTAATTGATTTATTATGATTCAATTGTGCATTTTATTCTTGTTCTAATATATCCAGAAAATTAATGCATTATTTGATTTCATATGATTGAAATTGAGAAATCCTCTCGTATGAATAGACCTAACATAATTGGAAGGAGTTGCATACAAACCTATAGATGGGTTGACATAAATCCTCTGGATTAGGATCAAACCTAATGAATGAATTCATAAATCAATAATGAAATCTTAGGGATTTTATTTAGACAGATTTCTGTTAATCAATTGATGGATTGGTTGTTAATAGTCTTGAGAAAGATATTAACATGGGAAAGGAATTTTGACGATCCAATAATCAATTGTATAACTACACGATAAAGAGTTAATATTTAAGGATTCTTAGGGGGATTCATTACCTAGACACTATTACTTGGCATTGATTCTTTTTAGTAATTTCCTTGTTCTAAGTTCAATTATGTATAAATATTAGTTTAGTTGTTTAGTTTATTTTTAATTAAAATCGACAATCTGATTTAAATGTTAGATAATAGAAAAAGGATAATTACTAGTACTTACAGTCTTCATAGGTTCAACCTGTACTTGACTGTTCTAACTACTGCTACATCGTGCACTTGTGGCTTTTAACATTGATAATTTCTATAAACATAGAAAGCATATCAATCAGATATCAATAGTCATTAAGCATATTGTATTGATTCATTTAAGAACTTATTTTCATTAGTTTTAAATAGTTAATAAAAATCATTTTTTTCATATTTTATCTATATTATACTTAAGTTAGTAGAAAATTTGCATTAAAAGAAGGAAAGTTGCTCAACTTATGTAATACGTTCACTTTAATTATGAAATCTTACTTTTACCCTTATATATAAACAATATAACTTACAATATTAAACTCTAATTTTGATGAGTCAATCTCATTATCTTAACATAATGAGATTGTGGAATTATTTTATATATTTTGGAGGTTAATGTCTATTTAATTTAAAAACTTAGGGTTCGTTTAGTTATATTTATTTTTTATTGTGATTTTTCTGAAAAATTAAAATGTATTAATGAAATGGTTATTGAGCAAAAATACAAGATTCTTTAAGTTCCCACATACACTTTTAGCAGTAAGAGCAAACTTGATCAACCAAAGCATAAATTAGACTACTATATAAACTAGGAATGGCCTAAACCATTTCTAAACCAATAGAGTTATATCTTGTTAAAATAATTGAGTGTACTCCTAGGTTGATTTGGATGACTCATAAATGTATTATTTCTAGATTAAGTCATTGAATCCCCTAATTGGTGGCTAAGCCTGATATAGCTTGTTAGAGCCTTGTATACCACTAATTGTTCTCTTATCAAGTTCTTCAGCTCAAGAAGCAAGTTCTTCTGTTATGTTACCTTGTGTTGAAAGTTTCTTTGATTTCTTTCTGTTTATATATTACATACTAACTTGCCTAACGTAATTTAAAGATAATAGTATCTCTTTTACCTATATTTAGGAATGCCAACAAGTTGGGCTCCCCAAGCCTGAGTTCGGCTTGAGAATTTTGGCATAAGCTTAAAGCCCAACGACCGAAGGCTGATCTTGATTGGGTTTGGACATCCTGAAGCTTGATCGGGCCTTGCTCGACCCGATTATTTCGTTTTTTAATTTAAATTTTGAAAAAAATTCCTAGAAGTTTTTAGCTTTAGGTTGGGACGGGCTAAGCAACCTGAGCCTTAGTCCGACCTGAAGCCTAAAACTTTCAAAAGAAAAGTCTAAACCTAGCCTAAAGCCTGGTTCCCATTGACTTCAAGATGGGTTGGGCTGGGTCAAGCTTGTGTTTATTTGTCAAGCCTACCTGTATTCCTTATCTGAGGCATCGAACACTTAATCCCTGTCTAATCTTCAGGTGCATAAAAAATGTTGCAGAGCCTCATAATTTCTTTTATGACAGGAGAAATTACACTAAATGAAAAGATGATTGATAAACTTAGGCTTGAATGCCCTTTAGTCTATCAAGTGTGTTAAGTCTTTGTTTGTAATCAAGCCAGAGGATAAAGGAAGTTCTAGGACTAGCTTGTGGAAACCATATCGATTTGTACAAATTCACCCTTGGAGCTGTGTTTTGTCTGTAAGATTGAATGGTGAAATATCTCAAGGAGTGTCTCAACTAATGAATAGAGTCTTCACTACTAAGATTAGTTAGCGAAGAAGGGGAAATAGTTATAATCTCTAACCATTTTCTATCAGTGAGGTTGTATTGGTTGTTATCAATGACATCTAGGTTGTATTGGTTGTTATCAACGACATCATTCATGGAAGCCTTATTTGGAATTGAATTCTTTAAAGCACTGAGACCATTGATTCTAAAGAGGAGCCCCCTATTACTCTAATTATCATTCCAAAAATTAGTGTTAGATCCATTCCCCATCTTATGCTTGATTTTTAGCCTGAATAACTCCCTCAACTTGAGAATATACAATATGGTCCAAGAGATACTGTTGTTGGATTTGATACTCCAAAAATTTTCCTACTTAATGTAAAGAACACGGATCTATCTCACCCAAAGAGCTTGCTTATCCATCATCATTCTCCATATACGCTTAATCATTAGGATTTGGTTTGTAGTTTTGACTGAATTAATTCCCAACCTCCTTCCTCTTTTGGCAAATAAATGTCATCCTTTTTTACTTTTGTCACCCAATTTTCTTTTGTCATTAATTTTCTTTTTGTTGCAAAATTTTGATTTTTTGATTTTTTTTTAAAATTATTTATTTGTTAACATCAATTCAGTTATGCTATCAATAATGATAAATAAACTAACTAATAATTATTTCAATTTTTATTTTAAAATTAAGAATATATCATATTTATTATTTAATATTTAAATATATAATATTAAATAAATATCTAATCTATAATGAATCAAATTGTTATAAAAACAAAAATTGAAAATTAAATCTATTTTATTTTTATAAATACTAAAAATAAAGAAATAAGAACCAAAAATAGACAATAAAAGCTTAATCAAATACAAATTTTACTAAATTTAAAAAATAAAAATTGAGAATATCAACAACAACTCTTTAAAATATCAAGTAAACTAACATATAACAACAAAATTCGCAATGATATCTTTCCTTTTCTAGTTTGATGGCGCATTTCCTTGTGCCTATATGGGCGTCCTTAAGTATTTTTCCAAAATTTGTAAGTCAAGGCACCATTCACTCTGCACCACCAAAATTTTGGAAATGACTTTACTGGAGAGAATTAGCGAGACTAGACTCTTTCGGGTACACTTCGACGTAGATATCCTTAATCATTTGAATTTATTTCAATCTTTTCCTGTCCCCACGTGGAATGGAAGTTACCGATATGCCCGTTAGCTTTGGTGAAGATAACAAAGACTCGACCTTTCTTATTACTTTTGTTCTTATCCAAGAGCAATATAACTTTTGGTACCGACCGGAAGGGTACAAAATTAATATTTTTAGTATTGACTGTCGATATTGGTCAATACCAAATAAATTTTTAAATCTTTTAAGGATTGAATTGCAAAAAAAGTAAACAATAACAAAACAAACCTACATAGCCAAGACTAGATCAACAATTTTCCTCTCTCTCTCTCTCCTCTCTCTATTCATTTTCAATTTTTTATTTTTCTTCATCTCCTGCACACAATTCCAGCTGGTAGCATAAACTTTTAAATCTTTAAGGACTAAATTGTAAAAGAAAAATAATCAATAACAAAATAAACCCACACAAGCAGGGACTAAATCACCCATTTTTATCCATCTTTCTCTCATCTCTATCCATTTTCAAGTTTTCATTATTCATCATCTCCTACACAAAATTCAACTTCTCATCAATAGAAACCAATCCATTCACCTATAAAAAGAAGGTGAAATATAAAGAAAGAAAAGAACTTTAAAAGAAAACAACCACATTTATGAAAATGAGGCATAAAAAGCCAATGCAACACCCACCAACAATAGATGGCCATACTTACATGCAAAAGAGCAAAAGGGACACAAGTCAAATTTCCCAAAGAATTCAACTTAGGACCAATCTCACTGTTGTATTTCATCAAACACCTCATAATATCCTTCAAGAATTTCTAATTCTGAATAGTGTGGATCGTTAAAGAGGTAAATGGATCTGAGAGAACGAAGAACTCTAAATCAAGCCTCCCAAGTGCTTCCTCTACCCACTGGTCTCATGAGCTCTTCTCCATCTCCATTTACGAAGTTAACAATGGAAATGGGTAAAGAGAGACACGAATTTAATAGAAGTAAATTGGTGACTATTATACAACAATCAAAATGATGTCATGTGCTTGTTTTAACTTACTAAACTCTTGACCAGAAGAAGGAAAAAAAACACCTTTTTAGGTAGGAATTAGAAACTATATTACGATAATTAAGAAAAAAACACATTGTTTATACAATGTATAAGAAATTAAGTTAATTTTTTATTAAATTAAACATCCGATTTTACAAATATATGAAAAATAATATTAATAAAAATAAATAAATTGATATTATTTTAAATTTTTATTATTATGATTTTTGGACATAAGATTGATGACAAATTATAAATTATACAGTACAATATATTGAAGGACTATTTTACAATTTTAAAAAATTTAATGACTATTTTATAAATTTAAAAAATTATCTAAAACGATACTCGATATTGACATTATCATAATCAAATTTTTTTATTTTTTATTTTTTGGGTCAAACCACCCGGTATCCCTCGGAGGCACGAACCCACTTTGTGGGCCCCTCAACCCCAAGGACTAATCCGGATACGGGGAGCAGTTCTGGGTGGTTAGGCTCCAGTCCCCT
>JAOQMM010000007.1:8253524-8267649 GCA_027563515.1 Erythroxylum platyclados
GAGTAAGTGTTGCATAATAATGTTAGCATCATGACTTTTGTATCCCGATATTTTTTTTCTTACTAAGATCAACACATAGCTCTGATACCATATTGATGTAAGATGAGTAGAAGAATTATTAACTAATAGCCAAAAATCATAAAATTAAGAAATATAGCTAATATTAGGCTGTTGGAATATCAAATTTTAAATTTTGGCTAGGAATGCCGAAATTTCAGATTTTTTATAATTGGAATTTTAAGGTTTGATTGCTGGAGATTTAGGCTTAAGATTTCAGTGTTTAATATACTAGATTTTGGTTGATAGAATTTTGTGGTGAACACAAAGAATGGCAGGTAAGAAACTAAGAATCAGTCCTAGGGTCTAAGAATTACTCTAAGAAGAAAACATCACACCTTCTAGTTGAAAACTCAAGTTTGTAGAAATTCTATATTGCTTATTCTTGACGAAGAGTTGAATACAAAGATATATATAGTTCTTAGAACCCTTATTCTAGTATAAAAGAGTTCATGATTTAAATTCTATTATAATAGAAATTCTATAAGTCCTATACAACTAAGATAACATATGTAAAATAGAATAACATATACTACTACTTCCTATTTAATAAGGAATCTTAACAAATCTAAATTTCAGCCTACTTTGATGTCAACTCAATTCCCAATCCTCATCTCACCATATTAAAGTTTGTGGTTGACTAATCTTTCCTCTTTTATTTCTTTTATAGACTTTAAGTTCTTTTGCCTCACACCTTCTCCAAACATGCCCAATAAAGAGCGTTTCAATTTCTAATCCATAACTTCGTGTATTGCTTGAACTCAACAATTTGAAGAAAGTTTATTATAACATATGAATGGTGATTTTTTATCCTGCTTTAACTTCTTCATTTGAAAACTTAATTGAAATAATCACAATTCCAATTATATATATATTTTTTGCATTTCTTTGCCGTGAAATAATCAGTCAATTGGTGCAAAGAAGCATGCCATGAAATTTGTCTTAAATTTTGCTACACTTTGGTTACTCGTGATATCGTGCCCAGATCTAAAATGATTAAAGAGAACAGTTAGAGGATCTATAGATGGATGTACCTAGTTACCTATGGAAAGTGAGAAATGAGTTTTGAGAATGGTGTAGCTACTATGTTTTGAAGATATTATGATCACAAATGGCAACTAACATGAATTATTGATACATTATAAACCCAAAAACACATTATATATGTGTATGTTTGTGTACATTAGGGATTTCTTGTAGCTTGATTATCATTTCTTCCTTGAAACAATGAAATATATCCAAAAGTTTCATGGAGTATTGTTGTTTACTTGGCAGTCAATTATGCGTTTGGGATTTGATTGGGACACTAGTGACATGAGCATTATGTTGCTGGCTAAGCTTGCCAAGCCATTCATGGGAACTGCTCGTATAGTTATCAACAGCTTCCACATCAAGGGTGATGTATGTAAATTATTGCTTTCTGGCATTGTAGATATATTGGCATAGATATCTCTATTTTGATTGTTGTTTTGCTGATTAGTTTTTGCGGTTGTGTGTGTGCATTGGCTGTTTTTACATGTGTTCCTGGAGTCTCAATGTTACTTAAAGTGAATTGTTTGTATAATGCATAATTGCAACTTGTTGGAAGTGCTAACTACCCACATCCATATACAATTATTTTGCAACTATGTTCTACGTCTACTGGCTGGTTGTTTATTATCCCTTCTTAATAAGTTTTTTCTAATTTAACCATTAATTAACAGTCTGTCTCTCATTAATAAACATTTTGTCGTACATGTCCCTTTTGAATTTCCCCAAACTACTAATAATTAAAATATGAAATAAAAAGAATTTCTGAGAAATATATTTGGAACCAAATGATCTATTGACAAGGATGTATGCTACCACTTGTACCAGAGATTTGATTGCATTTTATCAACAAACAGATGAATAAATGAAATAAGCTAAAAAATAGGTAAAACACAACATCCCATGAAAATGCATACACACAAGCCAAAAGAAGATTGTAAAATATACTTGAAAATAAACTTTAGGGAATGGAAACTATAAGACAGAACTAGTTTTTCTACATTTCACACCACATAAGTAGATATTGGTTATTTATAGGTTTATGTTACTACTTGACTGGTTGTATACATTTTACAGCTTCTCTTGATGCCAGTTCTAGAAGGGAGAGCAATTTTGTACTCATTTGTATCAACTCCTGAAGTGCGCATAGGATTGGCCTTTGGAAGTGGTGGAAGTCAATCACTGCCAGCGACAGAGCTGCCTGGTGTTTCTTCTTGGCTTGTATGTTTCTTAGCTAATTGTAGTACTGTGTTTCAATCCAACTGGTATGTGTTTCACGAAAGGAAATAGAACGGGGATGTATTGTTTGATGAGATTGGAATTTTGCATTGATACATGGTCAACTGCTGTTGGAATTTTGTCTCTTGGAGTTGCTTGTCAAGTTGGTCTTTTAGCACTGTGCTTCATCTCTTGGATTCCGTAACTGTTCAGATCTCCATGAATTCTAGTTGTTTTGGTTTGCTATTTATGAGAACCTGTTTGCCATCCCAATTGTATACACTAGCAGGAATTTGAAATTATGGTCCAGTGGGTACATGAAACCTTAGAATGTTTTCAAATCCTCTGGTTCTTTAAATGTTCTCTTTTTACTTTTTGAATTACGAAAATGCTTATTTATGGATTTTTAAAAATTTTATTTTGTCAATCAGGTCAAAATTGCTACTGAAACCTTGGTGAAGACTATGGTTGAACCTCGCCGCCGATGTTTCAGTTTACCAGTAGTGGATTTACGGAAAAAGGCTGTTGGCGGAATCGTACATGTGACAGTCATTTCAGCTAGTAAACTTTCTGGGAGTCATTTGAAAGGAAGCCCACCAAGAAAACAATTGTATCTTAGGACTGGTAGTTCAGAAGAACATGATGATATTGAAGATCTGCATACATTTGTGGAGGTTGAGCTTGGACAGTTGACAAGGAGAACAGATATAAGACCAGGGTCAAGTCCTACATATGATTCAACATTCAACATGATTTTGCATGAAGATACAGGAATTCTTCGATTCCAGCTTTACAACTGTACCCCAGGCAGTGTGAAGTATGACTTTGTAGGAAGTTGTGAGATAAAGGTATAGTTTTGTTCAAATTCAGCGGGATTAAGAACTTTAACTTGTGACTTATTTGGTTTTTCTTGCGAAGTATATGCAACTTTGGCATTTATAACACTAGCATGAAATGTGACTTATTTGGTTTTTCTTTCAAACTATATGCAACTTTGGCATTTATAACACTAGCATGAAATTTAGCCAGGGATACTAAATCTCTACATCTTATGCCTGCTATAATTTTTCTGTTCCTATCTATATGAGTTGAGTTTAATTATTGGCATGATCTTTGAATTTTTCTCTTTCTCTCAGTTCTTGTAACCTTTTGAGCAGATCAAGTATGTTGCAGATGACTCATCAATGTTTTGGGCAGTAGGACCTGACTCTGGTGTAATAGCTACCCGTGCTGAGTTTTGTGGAAAAGAAGTTGAAATGGTTGTTCCATTTGAGGGGATTGGTTCAGGCAAGGTAAAATATTCAGATTCCAAGATAATTCCATATTTTTAATTATTTTTAAATGATACATTTTACCTATAGAAGGTGCTGTGGTTTTACTGATCAATGCTATGTAATCACCTGATCCTGGTGCTAACGAGTTTTGTTGTTTATTTATTACTTTTTCTTTTGCATTTCCCCACTTTTTTCGTTATGTAGTCTTGTGATATTTGAGATATATAATGATTATATGAGTAGTCAGAAAATTTTATACTTACCTCTGGTCCTTGGACTGTCTGCCATAGGCCATGGTTCTTGGTTTGGCCTAACAGTTAACTTGGGGCTGATTTCTACTATGCAAAGTCAGCAAGGATAAGCATTATTTCATCTTTAAGCTCATGCATAAATTCCAAAGTAATGGTTCTAAAAGACATGCTGAGTGAGAATTTGGCAATTTTAACAACCCTGGTTCCATGTGAACTTATCAAGGGTCTCATTTTCTTGCTGAACAGTCCAACCAGGTTATTGAATTGTTGATATTTTTATAATACCAAATATTGCTTTTCTTTGCTATTTCAGTGTTGACTGTATGGTTTTTCATGTCTCTAAAAGATAGCTAAGGAATTATCTTGTTTCAATGCAATTGGCAGTTGAGAGTCAAACTAGTGTTAAAAGAATGGCAATTTTCTGATGGTACACATAGTGTTAACAAGATCAATGCCAGCTCTCAGCAATCAGCATCTGGATCGTCAAATCATCGATCGAGGACGGGAAGGAAAATCAATCTAGCAGTGGTTGAGGGAAGGGATCTTGCTACAAAAGAAAGATCTGGGAAGTGTGATCCATATGTTAAATTGCAGTACGGAAAGGTAGAGTTCTTCTTTCTTTATAGGATATGAGATTCCTTAACTGATGTTAAAGATCTTGAAAATGTCAAAACATAGGTTATACCAGAGTTTAGTGATTTATTTATTGCCTGACACTGACTGCTGCAAGCTTGTCCCCAGGTTCTTCATAGAACAACAACTGCCCATGCTTCTAATCCTACATGGAACCAGAAGTTTGAATTTGATGAGATAGGAGGTGGTGAATGCCTTACGATTAAGTGCTACAATGAAGACTTCTTTGGAGATGACAATATTGGAAGTGCAAGAGTGAACATGGAAGGACTGGTGGAAGGATTAATGAGGGACATATGGGTTCCCCTTGAAAAGGCAAATTCAGGAGAAGTGAGGCTGCAAATTGGAGCAGTCAGGATTGATAACTCAGAGGTAACCAAGGCATCATTTATCTTTAATGTACAGTGCTTAAAGAGACCCAATGGTTCAGAAATAGTTTTACCATACCCTTTTCATGGTCCATAGCATAGCCTTATGTATGTTTTTTGTTTTCCTGTGAACTTGTTTGTGACTGAGTATATAGTCCTGGTACAGATTGGAATTCCCAATGTGCTGGCTTACTGGGTTATAATACTTTAGCTTGATGCTTCCCACTTTAATATGTTTTTCCTTCCCTCATTTCCCGCTTTCTTGAACATCTCAGGGTTCAGGTGCAGGTTCAAATAATGGTTGGATTGAACTTGTTGTAGTTGAAGCTAAGGACCTTATAGGTGCGGATCTCAGAGGGACCAGCGATCCATATGTAAGGGTGCAATATGGAAACTTGAAGAAGAGAACTAAGGTCTGAACTTTGCGTTCATAGTTAACACGGATTCACTAGAATTTGTATGTTTTTTTCTTTCTATAGTGACCAATGTATGGCCCAGAGTTTGAAGCAATGCCGTTAGTTTTGTTAAAGTAGGAAAACTCTAGGGTTGTGGATCATAGGTCTCTAATTCACCGTTCATACATTTTTTGTCTTTTTGAGCATTCAGCCAGATATACGCCAGTTCTCCTGCACTTTAAATCTCTTCTCCTCAAAGTATAGGAAATCCATCAATCTGTTTTCACTATTAAGAAATAGCTCTACAGGAATTGTTTGGCACAACATGCTCTTTAGTAGATACTTTAATGGGAAATATTTATGAGAAATGGCATGTTATCATGTCTAAATCCTGTAGATTTGTTATAGCAAACTTGTATCACTGTTCTGTCTATGCTTCTTGCACTACTACAATCATTTGCTCTGCTTTGGTTTGCTTTTCAGGTTGTTTACAAAACTTTGAATCCTCATTGGAATCAGACCTTAGAGTTCCCTGATGATGGTAGTCCACTGGAGCTGCATGTGAAAGATCATAATGCTTTGCTACCCACTGCAAGTATAGGTGATTGTGTTGTAGAATATCAGAGATTGCCTCCAAACCACATGTCTGACAAGTGGATACCCCTCCAAGGTGTTACAAGAGGAGAGATCCATATCCAAATTACTAGGAAGGTTCCTGAACTCGACAAGAGAACCAGTGTGGACTCTGAACGGTCTTTAACTAAATCACACGGACTATCAAACCAGGTGAGATTGTAATCCTCTTCTGTTTTAAAAGGCAATTTATTCCTTGAGGCATTGTGGAATTTGCATTGCACTCTTTTAAAGTCACTCGGCATAATTACACTTGGTGTTCGAATTTTGGTTTGCACTTAAAATTACAACTAATGGAGTGAGAGTATACCTACATAATAGTGAGGATTTAAGTAAAATTGACCTAGTTTAAAAGAAAAATAGACTACAGAAAATCTATTATTAGTATAGATCAATTGGAAGTTTGATGAATATGCATGTCTTTCATTGAAGCAGCTTGAGAATATCTGGTTTCCTGAACTTTGACTATTGCTCCTGAGCTTCACGTTTCTGAATTTTTCTAGGCTTTTGATTAGTATTTATCGATACCATTTGGTTTTCCTAGACTAAGATTTATTTAATTGTAAGATGGGGATGCATCATGAGGTTGCATGATGTGCCTATCATGATGAACTGCATATCAACTTTTTCGACCAAGTCCATTTTACAAGCTTCAGATCTCAAGCTGGTTATTATGAACATAATTTCATCAGATGAAAGAGATGATATATAAGCTTCAATCAATGGCGGATGATAGCGACATTGAGGGAGTCTCGGCATCTTTGAGCGAGTTGGAGAGCCTTCAAGATGTGCAAGAAGACTATATGGTACAGCTTGAGACAGAGAAAAAGCTGCTTCTTAACAAGATAAGAGAGGTTGGTGAGGAGATTATGAAATCAACGCCACTCGTGAGCAGAGGATTTTCTTGAGTTTGAACCTTGCATGCTAGCTTTTTTCATTGTCTTGTATCACTTTCCTTTTACACAGCCTATAGAGTAAAAATTAGGTATACAGGTCATCAAAAGTAAGGTCCTTACAGTCCTTGCCACATTCCACTAGACTAAAATATGCTTATAGCTCCTTTTCTTGTTTTTGGATAAAAGCTTGTAAGTCCAAGATTTTAAGACATTGTTCAGGTCGCTACTTTCCCTGGTACACCGGTTCTTGATGTTGTCAAACTTAGTTGCAAATGATCAAAGAAATAAGAGAACAAACTATGGCGCGTTACCACTTGCCACTTTCTATTGTAAAGCAACAGCCAACAATATATTGCTATGAATGTGATATGATGGCATCGTCTCTCTAAATGTACTTTTACCCTCTTTGTTTGCGCTCGTTGAGGTTTAAATTGTTTTCCAGAGGTTGAGGTTTTGATTTTTATTTGACATACAAACTTCTAAAACATTACTTTCGACTCGTCATACAGTGAATATTGGTTGTTGAATGAATCAAACATCCCACAAGTTACAAATTCCATATTAAGCATTGACTTTGCTATCAATTGTAGCTTTTTAATAAATGTCTATTAGGAGTATGAACATGAATTGTATCTCAATGGACATAAAAAAAATTGAACGTGTTACCATATCCAAACTTTGTTAAACAAAATATTTGCAATCTTATCATCTAAACAACAAGCTTAAAACCGTGAGATTAGCAGACTGGCAGATATGTTGGCCACTATAATACTGGACTTGTTGCTTAGATATCATCTGTTAGACGAGATACTTTTTAATTTGTCCAATATTTTATTTCAGGATATAATTGGAGTGGCTTGGCCACGTGATATTATTATTAACTAGTGGGATGTTATCTCCCTTTTCCCTTTTAATTAAAAAAAAAAGCTTAGAAAAAGTAAAGTGAAAGAATGAGCCATCAAATCGATGCATCTATTAAAATCATAAAGGCCCAAGCAAACGAGTCTGAATTCTTCAAGGCCCAAAAAGAAAATATCCCTCGAGAAAGTCTTATCCTGCCACACCAGCGAACAAGTTAGCCTGTCAAGAACTGCTAAAACTAAAATTAGATCATCAGCTTCATACTCTCCCCAGTCTCTACATTCGTTCCCCCATGGAATGAAATTATCCCATTCCTACAAAATCAGAACAATGACACTTACAACTACCAAACTAACAGAATTTCAACTAAGAACCTCACTGCCACTCACTTCCCGCTCACTATTTTCCAACTCCTGTGCTACTAAGACCTCTTCTCATGCTCTGAGGCTTCACTTCTCTTCCTCTGCTTCCCTCAGGACCAACAAGCACTCAAAACCCAGAAGTCCTAATACGTCCCCAAACGCTCCATGGCATTCGAGATGGCCCTCTCGCAAGCCTCCCCTCGAAGACCCACCAAGGGAAATCGCCCAACCCTACGCCAAAGAAGAAAAGACTCGATTTTTCACCAAAGACAAAGGCCAAAACGCCATAGAAAGAATTGTCCTTCGGTTGAGAAACTTGGGTTTAGGGGTTGAAGAAGGGGAAGGTGTAGAAGAAGGCGACGACGGAAGCGTGGCCGGAGATTTTGCTCCGGTGACGGGAGAGGAGAGGCTGGCGGATTTGTTAAAACGAGAGTGGGTTAGGCCGGACACAATCTTTTCTATGAAGGATAAGGAAAATGAAAATGATGATGAAGTGATATTGCCATGGGAGAGAGATGAAGGAGTTGAGGGGGAGGGAGAGATTGGGAAGGAGAGGAAAAGAAGGGTTAAAGCTCCAACATTGGCGGAATTGACGTTGGAGGATGAGGAGCTGAGGAGATTAAGGAGAAATGGGATGTTTTTAAGGGAAAGGATAAGCATTCCGAAAGCAGGGCTAACAAAGGAAGTTATGCAGAAAATTCATGACAAATGGAGGAAAGAGGAGTTGGTTAGGCTCAAGTTTCATGAGGTGCTTGCTCATGATATGAGGACTGCTCATGAGCTTGTGGAGGTAACCTGGTCTTGAGAATTTTGAATTGAACGAGCAGTTGTTCTATTCTGCATATATTGAGTATGAAAATTTCATAATTAGCCACTGGTTGTTGCTACCTTGCGTCGTTTGATTTTGCATTTTGATAGATGTGCTAGAGTTAGACTAGGATTTTTTGGATTGTGCGACTAACTACTTGTACTGATTGGTCAGCGTCGAACAGGGGGTTTAGTTATATGGAGGGCAGGGAGTGTTATGGTGGTGTTCCGTGGGATTAATTATCAAGGGCCTCCATCTAAATCTCAACTAGCTGACCGCGAAGGGAATTCTCTTTTTGTTCCAAATGTTCCCTCTGCTGATGTGGCAACAGTGACCAGTCAGGAGCTTGCAATTTCTATTCCTGGAAAGAGTGAACCAGCTGCGCTGAGAGCAGAATGCACTGAGAACATGACAGAAGAGGAAGCTGAATATAATCGACTGCTAGATGGATTAGGCCCTCGATTTGAAGAATGGTGGGGAACAGGAGTGCTTCCAGTGGACGCTGACATGCTACCTGGAAAAGTTCCTGGTTATAAAACGCCTTTTAGGCTACTTCCTACGGGAATGAGGTCACGTCTTACTAATGGGGAGATGACAAACTTGCGGAAACTTGCTAAATCACTCCCCTGTCACTTTGCTCTTGGTATTGCTCCCATTCAGTAAAATTCTCAGTTGCAATCTCAACTTTAAAGACATTATGCCACATGTCATTCTGAGCTTCTATGCAGGGAGAAACAGAAATCATCAAGGATTGGCAGCAGCGATACTCAGACTTTGGGAGAAAAGCTTAGTTGCAAAAATTGCTGTGAAGCGAGGCATTCAAAATACAAATAACAAACTAATGGCTGACGAGTTAAAGGTGTGTTGCATAGTTCCTGCGCACCATGGAAGGGGCAATTAGTTGTACCTAATGCGTATGTACATGTGTGCGTGTGCATGCATGTGAGCATTCCTGTGGGTATTTTGTTGTGATACAGTGAATGTGTCATTGCTGATGATCTTGATAAATTTGAGATTTAGTGGCCAACTTTGTATCTTGAAAAATGATGTGCTTTACTTGGAATTTGGGGGAGAAAACATAAGTTTAGGTCCCTCAATTAACTAATAGTTGCAGGTAACTGGTGATGTTTCGTTGATCTTGCAGAACTTAACAGGAGGAGTTTTATTACTAAGAAACAAGTATTTCATTGTCATCTACCGTGGGAAGGATTTCTTGCCAACCAGTGTTGCTGCTGCTTTAGCAGAGAGACAAGAATTAACAAAACAGATCCAAGATGTTGAAGAGAAAGTGAGAAGTAAAGAATTGGAAGCCGTACCATCGGGTGAAGATGAGGGAATGGCACTTGCAGGTACCTTAGCAGAGTTTTACGAAGCCCAAGCTCGGTGGGGAAGAAATGTAACACCCGAAGAACATGATAAAATGATTGAAGAGGCTTCTAGAGCTAAAACTTCCAGATTAATGAAACGTGTTGAACACAAATTAGCAATTGTAAGTATAATATTCTATCTTGCTGGTAATTCCCTTAACTTCTTTTTCACTCAAGGTTGTAAACTAACGGCTGGTAACATATTTAGGGTTGTAAGTTGAATTTGAATGCCCCTCTAGAAGCTCTTTGACATCTCCTTCCTTCTTTTGATTGTTGTATACTTAATATTTATTTAATCCTTAATTTTAAAGGTCTGAATATGGTGGTTGTAAACTCTTCAAATGGGCTTGCAGCAAATCTTTATTTACAATTTGGCAATTTTATGCAGAAAGCTACAAGAGTTGGTTTTTTTTTTGTGTGTTCCATGATTGGTAGTAGGATGAACACTATATAGCCCCTTACTAGTTTGAAGTATCCAAAGATTTAAATTTCTGCCTACTTTCTTCAATTTTAGCTCAACTTTATGTATCTACCTTTGACAAATTTTTGCATGACGGATACGCAATCACGATTCTTAGTTTTACAGTATGTATTCTCATCTATATTGTCTTTTTCATATCCTTATTTTAATATTTGAATTCTTCAAAAGGCACAAGCAAAGAAGCTTAGAGCAGAACGATTATTGGCCAAGATAGAAGTTTCAATGGTGCCCTCTGGTCCAGATTATGACCAGGAAACAATCACTGATGAGGAAAGGGCCATGTTTCGGAGAGTTGGTTTAAGAATGAAGGCATACTTGCCTCTTGGTGAGAAATCTTTGGATCATTAATGAACTTGTAATTCAAGAGCTGTATATTTGATGCTCTTTTGTTTGATAACATATAGGTATCCGAGGCGTTTTTGATGGTGTCATTGAGAATATGCATTTGCACTGGAAGTATAGGGAACTTGTGAAGCTAATCTCCAAACAAAAGACCCTTGCCTTTGTTGAAGATACTGCAAGATTGTTGGAATATGAGAGTGGTGGAATACTGGTGGCAATTGAAAGAGTCCCCAAAGGGTTTGCTCTTATTTTCTATCGTGGGAAGAATTATCGGAGACCTATTAACTTGAGGCCAAGAAACCTTCTGACAAAAGCAAAAGCCCTGAAGCGATCGGTAGCCATGCAACGGCATGAGGTTTTGATCTATGCCCTATTTTTCTCATGCATTTAGTGTCAAGTTATATACTTCCCTGATATTTATTATACTGGAATTTTCATTGATGAATTATTCAGGCTCTTAGTCAGCACATATCAGATTTGGAGAAAACCATTGAGCAAATGAAGAAAGAAATTGTAAGTATTCGGATAGCTTACCACCTGCAAATTTGAGTGTGAAGCTTACATAATTATGCTTACTATGTGGTTTAGAGATTTATTATGCTGTATTTGTGCACTATTTTTCATCAATATTACCTGTTTGTTGTGATCATTACTTCCTTTAAAATTCCCCATTTTATACTCTTTTGGTAATAAGATGAACTGAAGTACTTTGCTTGTTATCCATAGTACTTTGCTGGGGAAGATAATGCTGACGATGTTTGGAGCTTAGAAGAAAATGGCCAGCTTAATCCTACCTCAGAAATTTTACGAGTAAGATACCATGCTTAACTATATCCTAGCTAATAATTTTATACACTTCACTCTGACCTTTTAATGTGTCACTTATTAAACACTTGGTGCAGTTGTATCGTTTGTGGTTGTTTAAAGATTTAAGTCATTACCGGGGAACGGACTAGTTTGCAAAGAAATCTTTTTAATATTTTATTGGAGACTCTCATATTAAGTCATTAGTGTACATTTCTCATCTGTTTGTGTTATTGAGTACTATCTGCGAGGTGTAACAATCCCTTTGTGGTCTTGGCTGCATCTGAAATATTGCTATTGTTGTTAGAAAAGAAGGATAATATTTGCAAAAATCGAACTAACTACTTGGTATGAATATGCAGAGCGAGGCTGAAGCTACATATGTTGAATCTGAAGAAGAAGAAGAAGAAGAAGAAGATGATGATGAAGAAGATTATGAAGATGATGACTACAAGAATGAGTACTCTATTGATGGGGAAGCTAATGAATATTCTGAATTTTCAAGCTTTGTAGATCGGGATCATTTTATGACTAATGACAGTTAACTATACTTCTATCATATTTGGAATGTCTAGCTGGCATTGTCTTTTTCATTACGCCCAATGAACAGGTAATTAATTATTAACCTGAAGCTTTTGACCTCTTTTAATATTCGTTCTTGTATATTTTGAAATAATGAATACCCTACCACTGCATCTAACTACAGGGTTACCACATTTGCCAATTAACAGGCTCTGTGGTTGCATTCCTAGTGGTTGATTAATATTTATATGGATGTATTTGAGGAAAACAATAGATTTGTGGTTTGATATCTTAAATTCCTTCCAACTGTTTGATTGCAGTTTGGATAATTGTTTATGCACTGCGAAGCAAATCATTTCATGTTAAAGTTTGAATTAAGGGAGTCATCATTCTGTCTGTCATTGCCAACCAGGTGTTACTAGCACAATTATTTGGGTTGCCCTTTTCTGCAAACTGCAAATGGCTCTAAAAGGCAAGGACTGCCAATCCTTTCCTTTTTTCTAGCAATTGGTTGGCACCATAACATGCAGATTGACTGTTATCTCCCATTGGTTGTAAAATATCTCATACCTTGATTTCATTATATGATAGTTTTCACAAATGTAATAATCCCTTTTGATCAACGTTTCATGAGGTACCATTTTAATGGTTTCTTTTTTGTGTGAATTATTAAAATAGGAATATCCTTGACTGATAAAGAAGTCTCGTTGGTTGTATGAATTTATTATGATTTTATGGTTAGCCAAGTAATTTTGGATGTACATCCCCAAGAGACACTCAATGAAGGGGCTTATTCTTGTTGGTGTATTCAAAAGCGTCATCTTTTAGTTCTTTTTTTTTTTCATTTTACCTGCCAATGAACTTCATTAGACCCGTACAAGGGCAAATCCTAATTTACAAAACTTTCCAGGATTGGAAAACAGTCATCAAATATATGTAATTTTTACAAATTTTCGTAATTCAAAATCGTAACTTTTTATCACAAAAAATAATCTTACTAACTTTAAAGCTCGCTCTCTTAACTAAACCTATATGCAAGGTTAAAGCTAATAGACAATAGACATTTATCTACATGCAATAACCTACTCGATCAACTCATTCTCTCATATTGAACCCCACAAGAAGGTCTTCACGTACAAAAGCAAATTGCGATTATAATACCAGAAGTTGTCTGATATATTTTGCCTTCAAAGACAATTGAATGAACTACAAAATCATATTACAGCCTCGACCGAAAGACCATCTACTACACCAGTTATAAGTTACCATGGCTGCAGAAACCCTGGAAAAAATTCAATCCCTACAAATGAAAATCGAAAAAGGTTTCTAAACTATCTTGCATCAAATTCCAAGAAAATTTAGCCGGATAGGACCAGAACTGATGCGGCAGTTTCTGCCATGATAGGTAACTTCCATGTTGAAATTCCTTTGTAGTCTAAAAAAATTAGTTGCCTTGTCGCAGCAATGCCTGTTGCAAATGAAGCACTTGATTCCTTTGATCTGGAGGTAGGTTATTAATTTTTTCTGGTGTCAGCTTCATGACCTCTTGAATTAGTGCCTTCTCCATCTCAGGCGTAAACTAGATCACAAGGCAAGCACAAGGTAATTCAATATCAGGGAAAGATATGTCTAACTAACCCAACATCAGAAGAGAGAGAGAGAGAGAGAGAGAGAGAGAGAAGTCAGGAAATATTACCTGTGCAATAGGAGTAGGCTGATTGCCAGAGCCTATTTGACTGGGAATCGAACACATTATTTTGGTACATATTAGTTGTGATACATATTGCCTTCTTAATTACTTTTGTGCATGATCGTATAATGTTT
>JAOQMM010000007.1:8397605-8424549 GCA_027563515.1 Erythroxylum platyclados
GCCCTTTTGTAGCCCTGATTCTTCCTTCTTGCGTAGACAAATTTCACTGGAGGTTTATCAGCCACAGCAAGCCTATCTGACAGTCATGTTTCTTTATTAGACAAGAAACCTGTTCATGCAGTTCAAGTAATGAAAAAGACAAAATTGAAGATGAGGACTGAAATTTTTGCCCCTCCATGTTTTGTTGATTTATAACATGTATCCAAATGCTTGACTTGTATTATTGAGGGAGAGCGAGCGTTGTAATAACAATTGATGGAAGGCCTCTTACAGGACTTGTTAAAACTGCTGAAACTTGTTTCTGTAGGCTCCTGCTGAGCGGAGACAGGTGTTTCGTCGGGAGCTGCAAAAGGTAGGCAGTGAAGGGGCTAAAGTGTTACGTGAACTTGGGAATAAAGTCAAAAGAATGGAGAAACTTGGTCCAGTCGACATACTTCATCAAGTGCATGAGGCTGCTGAAGAGTTACAGGACAAAGTTGACAAGAAATCTTACCTTTTTGTCAATTCAGAGGACTGGGAAATTGGAAACCGAGCAAAGGACCAAGACTTACTGAGTGTTGACAACCATAACACTATAGTACTGGAACACAAATCCCGCAGTGAAGCTGTGCTCGATCTGAGATCAGTAAACATGCCTCAAAGCTGGGATACCTGGCTTGCCAGCAATGATACGAAGAAACCCATGCTTTCAAGAGTCTCCTCCAATGTGTATCAGAAACAGATTTCTTGGCCTTCACGTGTTTCGTTTACCGCTGATGCAGTGCCGCAAATAGAAGAATCAAAAACATATGAAAGTGCAAGTGCATTGTCTTTGGCTACATTTACGTCACTTCTCATTGAATTCGTTGCAAGGCTTCAGAATGTGGTGGAGGAATTTGAAGCATTAAGTGAGATAGCGAAATTTAAAGAACCAGTTGAGTCACCAGCCGCACAACCAGATGGGATCGGTTTTTGGACCAGAGTGCTTAGAATTTTGAAGTCGCAACCCTAATATATATATATATATATATACATTACCTGATCACATATCCTGAACTTGAAGAAAAACAATTTTGGAAGAGTTTCTCTTAACCCAGTGTTGCTAGATCTTTGCTACTGATCAACCTTTGTTCATAGCATAGCAGCAAGCAGTCTATCCTGTTCACCATCGCCTCAGAGAAGCTGAAATTTGTAGAATTTTGATCGCAGTGATGTGCTGATAGACTTCCAGGATGATTGACCTTCCTCTGCTCCTCTATTCATCTGTTTAAGTGACTCTTGTTTGTACTGTAAATTATGTTTTGACACTATAACTTTGTGTTGAATTAAGTTTTTCTTAATTTATAGTTTTGATAATAATGAATTTACTTTTGGCTAAATTAGTAACTTTATTGTAATGAAATTAAATAATATGTAAAACATGAAGTTTAATCAAACAATTAAATAATGGAGAAAATGACTAAAGTGAATCATAAAAATTTAATTTAATGAGTTAAGAAGAAAAAAATCTAAGTAGCCTGTCATTGTCAATATTTAAATTTTAAAGAACGCATAAGAAGTTGGGATTTTTAACAATTCATAAGGATTTGAGTTTTTAATAGATTTTTGTTCTTTTCAATTCTTTTATATATTTTAACTAATAAATTATATTTTTTAAATTTATATTTATATTCATAAATTTAATTTTAATTTTTTTAAATTATTATTGTTAAAAATGAATTATTATTTTCATTAATAAATTATATTTGTCAAAATTTAGGTTCTTTATTTATCTCCTTATATTTTAATTAAAAATTAAAAATTATTATTTTGTCATAAAATTGTTTAATCAATTAAATTATTAATTAGTATATATAAGTAATTTTGCTTAAGATAATTTAAAAATGTATTAAAATAATATTTTAACTATAAAGGTGTATGTTTAGAGGATATTAAAAAAGAAGTTAGAATAAAATTATAGCCCTTTCTATTATTTTTTTAAAACATATTTCAATTTTATGAATATTTAAATAAAGAATAATATAGAAATATAATTTTTTATTATTTTAAATTTTATGTTAAATTCAATCGTAATTTAAATTATTAGATTTATTATTAGTTTATTATATATTAATAAGCATTATTAGTATATATTTTATTTTATACTATACTTTTACTTATTCTTGTAATTTTTACTTTTTATATATTATATGCTGATTTTATAGCGGTTTAATATCGATTAAACTTTTAAATTTTTAATTTTTCTTTTACCAGTTAAGTGTCTGATTCGATTTTTAAAACATTGGTTACAACTATAATCAGGCCAAGCAGCGGAGCAATGTGAATTTTTAATATAAATTATAATGGAATAAAAGTTTGATTTCCTCAAATTAAATAAACAAACCTATATTCAATATCAGTAAATTAGGCCTAGTAATCGGATAGGTAAAGACGTAAAGTAACTGTAAAAAAAAAGAAGAGAGATTTCTGTTTGGGAGTCTATTAAAATCAATGCTCTCTCTTTCTCTCTCTCTCCCAATTGCTGTTTTCTTCATTTTTCTTCGCAGATCGAGAGCTCATAACCAAACATCACCAAGTCTCCATCATCTTCACCATCTACGAAGGTACTATATCCCACTTCTCCCTCTCTCTACCCCATAGTCCATGTTCACGTCTTTTGCCCTTTTTCTTTTTCCCTGAATTTGAGGTGTTAGATTAATCTTGTTCTTTCTAACCTAATGGGTTGTTTGTAATTGGTATCCTTTTCTTTGCTTGCTGGGAAAATTATAGGAAAATCTGTGAGGACCAAAAACTTCATTTTCTTGGGATGAAAACTTGCATGCTCCGCTAATTTTTTGTATCAAGTTTAGGGAATTTTTTTTTCTCTTCCGGGAATCCTTCTGTTAACGCCTATATGTTTGAATGTTATCTTCTACAATAGCAAGATCTAGCGAGCCACGATGGCAATGATTGACGAGCCTTTATATCCTATTGCCATTTTGATCGATGAGCTCAAGAATGATGATATCCAGCTCCGTTTGAACTCAATCCGTAGGCTTTCGACCATCGCGCGAGCCCTTGGGGAGGAGAGGACTCGAAGGGAGTTGATTCCCTTCTTATGTGAAAATAATGATGACGATGATGAAGTGCTTCTTGCAATGGCCGAAGAATTGGGTGTTTTTATTCCCTATGTTGGTGGAGTGGAATATGCTAATGTGTTGCTTCCCCCGCTGGAGACTTTGTGCACCGTGGAGGAAACTTGCGTTAGGGAGAAAGCTGTGGAGTCCTTGTGCAGGATTGGATCCCAGATGAGGGAGCAAGACTTGGTTGAGCATTTCATACCGCTAGTGAAGGTTGGATTTTTGGCTATAGAATCTTTATTTTCTAGCAATTCTATATATTTTAATGTTATAATATAAAAATCAGTGATTCAGTTTATACGTGTCAGTCCAATTTTCATTATCATTTAATTCATTCTTTCTTTTCTAGTACTTCCACGTCATGATTTATGACATTATTTTGTTGCCCGACTTTCTTGTTCACATATCTGGGCAGAGGTTGGCAGCAGGTGAATGGTTTACCGCTCGAGTTTCATCATGTGGGTTATTTCATGTTGCATATCCAAGTGCTCCAGAGACTATAAAAACTGAACTGCGTGCAATATATGGACAACTATGTCAAGATGACATGCCCATGGTCCGCAGATCTGCTGCTACAAACCTGGGGAAATTTGCTGCCACAATTGAGCCTCCTTATCTGAAGGCTGAAATTATGTCTATATTTGAGGATCTGACGCAAGATGGTATGTATTGTGCCTTTATTAAAGTTCCCTGCATATAGCTCTAAGTCATTTCTTTCTACATGTTTTCTTTGGTTTAATGTGTATTAATGTTTATATGTCTGCTGCTATTCTTTTATTTTTGAAAGGAAAATGTGGTTTAGTATCTGTCAAATTCAACATGTCCATTAGTACGTTAGTTGATCAAATAAACACTGTTTTGCTTCAAAATATTTTTATTATTTTTCCTCTTTTAAAGGTGGAAATTCTTTCTTTCTTTCTTTAGTTCATTGAGGATATCAGGTATGTAATACACTGCTTATGGAATAGGGTTTTCAAGGTTGGCATTTGCATTTTTTAATTTGTTCTCATGATAATGGCATTCAATGCTTAAAAAAAAAAAATTTGTCTTGTTCTTTAATCATGATTGCTCTGTGTTATGCATTGGTAACAGTACTTTTTACTTGTGTCATTATATGTGATTAAGCTTTCAATAGCCCCATGGAAAGTTTTAAGGTCTTATAAACCATATGTTATTATTTATATGCTTTCTTGTTCATGCAAATGCCGCTCTCTAAGTTTATGTTTGATGTGTTTTGATTGTTATTCTCTTTTTGATTTTATCAAAATTTTCTTGGGTTCAGATCAGGACTCTGTCCGCCTGTTGGCTGTTGAGGGTTGTGCAGCTCTTGGAAAGTTGTTGGAGCCTCAAGATTGTGTAGCTCATATTCTTCCTGTTATAGTTAATTTCTCACAGGTAAGCATATCCTAGCTGCTGCAAGTTGTTATTCTATTGGTGAATTGTTGGATTTGTTGATTAGGCAGGTGCTTCCAACTGGTTACTATACTATGTGCTTTGACCAAATTTTGGGATGCAAATTCTCATACGAGCAGGATAAGTCCTGGCGTGTTCGTTACATGGTTGCGAATCAGCTATATGAACTATGTGAAGCTGTTGGTCCAGAGCCTACTAGGTAAGAGCTTTTGTAGTGGGTTGGATTTGATTTAAGGTCTCTGCTAGTAAGTTGCAGATGTTAAATTTGGCCTTTTTTGAGTCAACCATTTTTTCTTTTTGTATCTGTTTCCTCTCATTTGAAGTCCTTTGATCACATATAATAGTTTTGGATTTGCTCATGTTATGCTAGCATATTTTAGGTCGGACCTTGTTCCTGCATATGTTCGGCTACTTCGTGATAATGAGGCTGAGGTTCGTATAGCTGCTGCAGGCAAGGTGACTAAGTTCTGCCGGATTTTGAGTCCAGAGCTTGCTATACAGCATATTCTTCCCTGTGTAAAGGTATATTTGCTCATTGATTGCTAACTTGTTTATGCAAGTTCTTTGCGTATATATGCTGTTGCGAATAGTCTTGATACAATTGAACTAATCTTTTGGCTTATTACCTTTTTTTTCCCCTGCAGGAGTTATCAACCGATTCATCTCAACATGTTCGTTCTGCTTTGGCTTCAGTCATCATGGGAATGGCACCTGTTTTAGGGAAAGTAAGCAGTCTCTTTGTCAGGTTACATCAACTTGGGAGTAAACTCTGAGTACCTGTAAACTTTACATTTCTGCTATAACAATAAAGTTTCTAAGTAGTACTTGGCCTAAATAGATTACACCAACATAGAGAGGATTTCAACGTAGCTATTGCAACATTGTTATATCAACAAGATTGTATGTTGAATTTTCTTCTTGATAATTTTGCTTGACATTTCCCTTTTTCCACCTTTGGAGACAATTGACATTGTTTTCGTACCAGTTTGTTTATGTTTTGCGTTGTTCATACGGATGGTAGGCAAATCTAAATATGATTTTAGACTGACATGTTTCATGGACAATTTAACATCAGTATAAGCAGATAGATTGCATTGCTAGAGTAGGTTTCCTGGTATTTCCAATTTCTTACATCATCTATCAGTTCAATTGTATTTATGTAGATTTTGTTTCTTGTTTTTGGACGTCATATTTTTTCTATTCAGTGCCATTTCTGTGATGTGTGTTGGTTCCGATGTGTAAATTTTGATTCTTGATTTAAGTTTCCTTGTTTCTTCCCATTAAATTAACTTTCTATTTATGGTTGCAGGATGCAACAATAGAGCAACTGCTGCCCATTTTTCTTTCTCTATTGAAAGATGAGTTTCCTGATGTTCGGTTGAACATTATTAGCAAACTTGATCAAGTCAATCAGGTTTGTCAAAACCTCATTATATTCGTCTCACTGTTACTAAGAATGTCTAGATGGTTTACGTTCCTGATGCATGAATGTAAAAAAACTGTCTTGACGTGAGTGATAAAATTTAGAATCAAGCTCATGTGTGACCTGCAAATCTGCTTTTGTTCATTAGTATGTTCTTTTTAAGTAATGCCTTGTTCTGTTGTTTATGAATGCAGGTTATTGGAATAGATTTGCTATCACAGTCCCTGTTGCCAGCTATTGTTGAGCTTGCAGAGGATAGACATTGGAGGGTCCGGCTTGCAATAATAGAGTATATACCTTTGTTGGCAAGTCAGTTGGGTGTAGGGTTTTTTGATGATAAGCTTGGTGCTCTTTGCATGCAATGGTTGAAAGATAAGGTTTGTGGAACTCAATTGATCTGACAATTATGTTGACCTTTACTGCAATTTTTATCAACGGTGCTTTGTGGCTGAAATCACACGCAACTTACTGCTACAATAGAATATCCAGAAACCCGACTTAATCATGTTCCTTGATCGCATGTTTGTGACCAAATTAAACTGCTTTTACTGGCTTAGTACAAGAAATTTCTGTGCAGACATTAAATTTAACTTTTAGTTTGTTTTCTAGCTTTTCCAAGCATACCGATTAATGTCTCAATGTTGTAATGCACCATGAGCTAACTTGTATTCCGCAATTATAGGTTTACTCAATTCGTGATGCAGCTGCTAATAATGTGAAGCGCCTTGCTGAAGAATTTGGCCCAGATTGGGCGATGCAGCACATAGTTCCCCAGGTTTGTCTCAATTTTTTTACAATGCTTTCCATTTATCTGTATTGAGTGAATGTTTATGAAATCATTCTTATGGTATGTGGGTATTAGGTGTTAATTTTGTAGAATTTGATAGAAAATTTGATTTAAATGTTAAATTTTTGCATAAATTGTTTTGTGATTTAGGAGATGGTTTATACCCGACTTCTTGACAATTAATTGATTATTGTTTAAATCATCCGTAGACATTTATGATAACATTTGGATTCTGTTACTTAGTTCTTTACATGGTGTTTGAAACTGATATCCTAGAAAAAACGATGGTTGGACTAGAATTAGACAGGCAAGTATGCTCTTAAAAGCCAACTTCTCTTGCAAACAAATGATTACACTTTACTAAATTGGGAATAATCATATGTAACATGAAAAAGAAACCTGCACTTCCTAACATCTTGCTCATCTTTTTCAGGTTTTGGACATGATTAACAACCCCCACTATCTGTATCGGATGACCATTTTACATGCAATTTCACTACTTGCTCCTGTTATGGGTCCTGAAGTAACTTCTTCCAAACTTTTGCCAGTGGTAGTTGATGCATCAAAAGATCGGTAAAGTGGCAAATATGATCTTATAACATTTTCCTCCTGTGTACTATATTATGGGAGTGAAGCTGAGAGCTCTATGTAACAGGGTGCCCAACATTAAATTCAATGTGGCTAAGGTGTTGCAGTCTCTTATTCCTATAGTGGATCAATCTGTAAGTAAACTTCTTTGAATTTTTAAACAATATCCAGAATAGTGAAACATTAGAATTATAATAATGAGTGAGTTCATGTGGGGCATAATGGAACTTCTGATATCTTGAAACTAGTTTATATTCTTCATTCCAACAATCGTTCATTGTACTCCACTAGTGCTGATTGGGGAAGGTATTTGACAATGCTTATGAACTACACAGGTGGTGGAGAAGACAATTCGACCATGTTTGGTGGAGTTGAGTGAGGACCCAGATGTTGATGTCAGATTCTTTGCCACCCAAGCACTTCAGTCAAGTGATCAGGTGATGATGTCTTAGATATAGATTGTTGTAATTACTAATTTTTATCATTTCCCATTTTTGCTTTTCCTTAGCCTGTTCAATTGACTTGAAATGTAATGTCTTACCTAAACTGCTAGATAATATCTTAGGCAATCAGTTACTTTTGGTTATATTTTGTCTTTCTCAAAAATCTCTTCAAGACATTCGTATTATTCCATGATCTATGCAATGGCATGATTCTTATGTTTATCTATTTCCGAGATGAGCTAAAAAGTAGTTGAAAAAGTAAAGTAGAAGGAAAGCTGATATTTGGGTACCTTTAGGGTGGAGCTATTGATCATTTAGTTGTTAAGCAGACTCTGAAGGCTAAAAGAAATATACTTCTTTTAAAAGCCTTCATGCTGTTTTGGAGTATGAATTTAGACGTCAAAGATATATCTGGTTTAAAAGTGTTTTTCTAGATTACGAGTATAATATCATAATTTAATATTAGTGTTTAATGTTTAGTATATCATGTTAAAATAAACGTTTAAATAAACGTGTGAAAGATAATTTATTTTTGTCAAGTATCAAGACCATCTTTGAGATGAAAATATGGGATACAGGTGTAATTATCGTGAGAGAGACTCAATTCCAGTAGTTTTTTTGGGTAACACGTAAAATGTGTTTTGGAACTTCAGCTCCAGAGGATTTGTTCAAGTGAATCCTTAAAATCACTTGCACAATATGTTTTCAAACAATTATTGGTGTGATTCAGAAAAGAAAGCTTGTTTCATGAACTCACCCTAATGTATAAATGAAAAGGTTTCGTACCACTAACATACAATCTCTCGCTTGACTTGTCAATCTATTCTATTCAACGTGCTTTCTTGTATAATAAGTACCAAGGTTCGCTTGTATTATATATATGCAAATGTTTTAAGGCATTAGGTATTTACAGAACCGGGCCTAATTCTCAAAGAAAGGTAAGGGCGGGCTGTTGAATCTCCTAGGCTTGTTACAGTCTGATTGCTCCCATCCAATTCTCTTGTTTATGTTATCGAAGACAACTAATTGCCCACGTAATGATACATCTGCAAAGAAAGGAACACAAAACAAAACAAGCCTCCAGAGTCCGGAAGTGATTGTATGTATGGTAATGATATGATAGTTTGCTCAATGAAAACTGACTCTTTAATTTTAACTAAAAAGATTTTTTGTTTCAGGTTCAATTTCCCAGAAAGTGTACCTCCAAGTATAATCGTAGATCCATCATGTACTTTGCTTCCATCAAGTATTCCTAAGCATACATTCCCCTTCTCCTGCAGTATATTGTCAAACAATGATCCTACCAGGTATCTTATAAAAATCGAAAAGGAAAAACAGTCCAGAAGCCTTACACTAATGACCAGATAACCCTCTGGGGGGATTCGAAACTTGGTGGAGACAATCCACCATTTGCTCCCAAATTGAAGGGTCAAGGTCTTGAAGAACCTCTTGACCTCTGCAATAGATCTGCATTCATGTGTTAGCATGTAGCCAATTGGACTTAAGATTAAAGTTGGTTGTCATGTAAGATGTTAACAGAAAGAGAACAATGGGCTAACAAGCAAATTGACCTCTTGCTTTAAACTTCTGTTCATGACCTGACCTACGTAAAAGTTTTCTCCCATAAATAGTTGAACTTCCAACTAATTACAAGTGTGAATCTTTTTAAACAATTCTTCAAGTAATTGTATTAAGTATATATAAAGGTGATTTTGCTACTCTTTTGTTTTGGTCTCAAACTGCATTATGTTTTACTGGTGTACTTAATCACCTCAATTTAAAGCAGTCAATCCACAAATGGCATGGAATAAAAATCTTTGATAAATATTCTGCAACTGAAAAGACCTTGATCAACCATAATTCAAGCAGGATGGAATTGACCATACTTGATTTTCTGCTATACCTTATTGGAAACCCGCGTCGCCAACAGATTGGTAATGTTTCGTCAGATTTATCTTGATATAGCCCAGCTTCAGAAACTTGTTCAACCTACACCAGTGCTTTCTGATCAAATTATTCATTCCCTTTAAATAACTCCACCACATCTAATTCAGTTTTGTTGTGAGTGAACGGTACTTACAGAAGCAATCAACTCTGTGTATGCTTCTTTTGGGAAGTATGTATAGGAACTGCCACTGTCAAATACAATTTTTCCCATTCTGCTACCAAAACTCATTCAGTTTCACAATTTCTGTATCATAAAATTCACTGAAAATATTTAAAGAAAAAGAAAAGGGAATCAGAAAATAAGCAGGAAAGAAGTTAGACAAGTCATACAGGCCCATAAATTGTGAAGCAACTGAGAAGTCGAAATGGGTCTGGGACAGAGAGGAGTAGGGGCAAGCAATTTTGAATGGATGATTCCAAAACTCTAAATTGCATCATAGCTATGCAAATCATATCATTTTCTAATTGGTTCAAAAGTTTCTACATTGCCTAATAATAGCAACAGCAACAGCAGCTAGGTGGAAACCGAAAATTAATATTGGATATACTGCAAGACGCATCAAATTAATAAAGGACGGGCTTTACAACATTCTATGCAAGACCTATCAAATTAACAAAGGAAGGGCTTTCAAACATCTATGTATTTGTCAGGCGTGTATATTTACAAAAATGGAATACAACTACAAGCCAAAGCCTGGAGTCTAAAAGATGAAAAAGAAAGACCTTAAGAAATACTCACATGGAGTTCTTGTCAAGCATGGGAACCCAGGCCATACCCCACTTGGGTATAAACTCATCACCAAAAAACATGTATCCACCACCACTGATATCATTGGAAAGGCAATGACCTATCACATTTTTTATTATCCCTTGGCTTGCCAACTGAGAAGGTAAACTAACTTTAGCTCTGCTTAGTCCAAGAATGCCATCTGTCTTGGCCAAAGTGTTTAAGAGTGGGCCTTGCTGATCATACGCACACCTTTAGACAAATACATGTTTGTATATCAGCATTTTGTTAATAGAAAAGTTTAACAGAACCAATTCAATATTGGTTGTTGGGGGAGGAGAAAAAAAGGGGGGAGGATACAGGGTACGGGAGGAGGGTTAGGACTAATAAGTTACCCAAAAATCACTTTCAACTTTGTCAATGATCCATTTGTGGACATCAGATGATGCTCATCTCTTGCAAGAACACCCATGGAGGAGCTATGATCTGCATATTCAATCTCATAGTCGCATTGTTGGCATGTTTCACAATCACCTGCTTTATGATTTCTTTGAATTTCCGTGCAAAAGGAGTCCTTAGGAGGTACTATATTCCCTCTTCTTGGCTTGTACAAAGCATTTGCTCCCTACATCATCTTTAATCATCAGAGTTGATATACTATAAAAAGTTCTACAAACCATTGAATATAACCATCAACTGTAAATTTTCTTAATTTTGGCATGTATGTGAGTATTCAATAAACAGCCAAACTATAGCATTTTTCCTAATACATTCATCAAATAGACAATATTTTTTAAAAGGTAAATAAAATTGTGTTAGAGCCCTTCAAGGGAAATCAAGAATACAAAATGTTCAGCAAGAAGCAACCAATTCAAACAACTTCAAGGGAAATCCACTAAATTGATCTACTAGACACTAAGTTGCCTTGAATCGCATATCATAAGAACAGATGAGAAGCTCTTAAAGCTAGATCTAATTCCAGTTCCTAGCTAAACTTGAGCTCAGTCCGTCAATTCTCTAACAATCACAGTTTCCCTTAACTTGCTCCAAGATAATTTGATAACCAATGAATGAAAGACATTATCCACTTGAGGCAAGATACCAGAGGCACTTCTAGCAACTTCAACTTGCGGTTTCTATTGAACCAAATAAGGGAAGCAATTAGGAGAAGAGCCAGCCCTGGAGATTTAGGCAAAAGCAAAATGCTAGAGCGAGAGGGAGCATAAGGAGACAAGTTGTAAAGCGGGGAAGTCAGCAAGCTCAGGAGCTAGGATCTGAGTTTGGAACTTGGAACCTTGGATTGGGGTCCAGGGACAGCACTATGAATTTCCCTGTGAACTCTAGTGGATGAAGGAGAACCTAGGGCCTCGATGGGTGCCACTAGAAGCTTAGCAGTTGGAGCTTCAGACATGGTGGTTCAATCAAAATGGTAAGAAAATATAAGCAAGGGATAGGTGCAAGAAATCCTGCCTATTACCATTTTAAAACGAAAAATCAAAAAAAATTTGACTAAAATTTACAAAGGGTCGTATGAAGCTTAGAAAGAAGTTGGAGTTTCTTTCTATCTATATCTATATCATAGGCTGAAAATTATATATCAAATAGACAATATTAATAGCACATCAATTATCTTTGATTTGATTTAGCTTTTCTGTACCGAGTTTGAAGCATTAACCTGTTGCTGGTGTTTTACACCCTCATAACTAAAAAGGAGTTCTGCATCATGTACATACATGAAAAAAGTAAGGCATTCATCAAGACATATACAACCAAATATCCTGTTATTTAGAAGTGAATGCCTGCTTGAATATCTCATTTTAAGCACCAGTTCTAGAGCAGTATAGTTAAAGATAATACCTTGGCACAGCTAGCGCAAGGAGCATCACACTGGATCCAGGTCAAATCACTCCCAGTGTCAATATCAAGATAATAAGGTCTGGGAGGATTCCCAACCAGCAAATAGGTAAAATACAATCTACATGACACATAATTTCAGTCAGAATTAACAGCAAAGACAAAGGTACACTGATTCACGACCTAAGTGCTTTAGAATCAGCCACTTTAAACCAAACAAGGAGAATAATGGGGGAAATTGAAACGAAAATGGTATAGCTAGATGTGTATGCTAGGAAAATTCATAAGAAAGGAATTGACAAAGCTGAACCCCTGAAATGGAGCTTTAGCAGAGACTATGAAGGTCTTAGAGCCTAAGAGCTCATGGCGATGGGAGAACATTTCTCCTACCAATAGCACATGATAACTGCCAATATGTTTGCCTGATTGAAAACCAAAAAATCTTCAAAACATTGATCTTCCCCTTTTGCAAGTTAGCACACATTTGTGAAAAGATTTTGCAATACTATGATCGACATCTCAAATTTTCACCACACTTGCAAGATTTACAGTCATTGTTCTCATCATAGTAAAGCTTTTATTAGAGCATAATCACAATTTTAACACTTTCTGACAACCGATAGCATCAGTCACTAGTTGGAAATCATACCAAGATGCAGCCCAGCCTCAGTTGGATATATTTTTTTTTATTTACTGAATAATAAAGATAGTTGTAGTTATTTAACTGAAAATTTGGACATAATAACAGAAACATGCTTTCTTCTTCTATCGTTGATCTATTCAGGCCCAAATCAAGTTTCTCCGTCTTTTCTTAGATAAAACGGAACATAGGAAGGTAATCTGGGGTTTCTCAGCTATCCGTGAAACTGTAACTCGTGCAGAATACCAACAGTGAACGACAGGAAAAGAAAGGCTAGTAAAAGTTGGGTCCCTAGCAGAACAAGATAATGTATTTCCTGTACTTAATATTGCTTTTATTGGCTCCCAAATCACCTTTTAGAAAGAAGAATGTGAATGAGCATGCTTCTTAACATATAGCTGTGAAAAAAAAAAGTCACTTTAAAAGACAAAGATACTGGGTCCTAGAACCAGTTTTCCCAAAAGCATTTTTGAAGTCTCCCAAACGGTAAGTCATGCATAAAATGCAGAGATGATCAAGAACAAACTCAAACAATGAAATGAAGTAACTTAGATCGCACTATGTCCAAATTGAAAAGTTAATATTAACCAAATTAGCAAAATTGGTACATACCCATCTGGAAACACATTGCCTCTAACAGGCAAAATGGTTGATGAATCCAAGGCAGCAGCTTTCGAAGAAGTCAACTTAACTTTTTCGCTGGGTTCAATCACATCACCAGTTGGTACCACCAAGCTCTCTTTGACGACAAACCTCCTCAGATTCTGCTGAAGCTCACTCTGGGGCATCTCATAAATGCCCAGCTTATGATATAAGGGAAAGATAAAGGACTGGGGATCTCGACCATCTTTGGAATCTTTCAATTCTTGTATACTCCTCGTGAACACGGTGCTGTAGAGAAAAAGTGCAAATAGAGAGACAGATACAAAGCCAAGTAGCCCTCTTGGGCTGTCAAAAAAGAGTCTTGATAGTGAGAACTGTAATAGAGGGTTCGAAGATGGTGGCTGAGGAGGAGGAAATTGAATTGGAGGATGATTTCCTTCAAGGGTTTGGATTTGATGGGGTTGCTCCGGATGGGGCAGTGGATGACCATCATCAGTAAGTGTAAAAGCTGTTATTGTTTTGCCTAAAGAAGGGTTGTCTGGTGGTGGAAGTGAAATGATGACAACTCCTTTAATCTGAGGTGATAGATCAGACTCCATAACTCTCTACCTAGATATATACAATCTGCAGAATTGGTCACACAAGCAGAACCTGAGAGAGAGTGAGGAAGGAGAAGGAGAAAGATGGAAGCTTTTATGATTCAATAACCCATCTTTCTCCAGTGGTGTTGGCTATCAGTCTCTGGGTCAACGCGTCTTCTCATTAGCCATATAGAAACGAAAAGTCAATACCAAATCCAATCCAATTATCCAGAGGAAGGGAAAATTGTGCCAGGAGAAGCATCTTCCAGGAAGCTCGACTCTCTGACCCAATTGGAATTGCCGTGTTTTTAAGTGACGCACATGATTTTTAAGGCTTTAGTACATCATCGAATTCGAGCCTGCAATTTAAATGTCGCATCCACCAGAAATGCTGTCATTAGTGTTAAATAATAAAATATTGTTTGAAAGTTAAAATTTGTTGAATAAAAAAAGTTTGAAAGTTATTGTTTTATTATTTTCTGATTTTTATTATCAATTTGTAATATATATAAAATTTTAAAAATATTAATTTACTATATATATAAAATTTTAAAAATATTAATTTAGTAATTTTTATAGTTATCACAATTTGTATAAACAAAATTTTCATATTATAACTTATTTATGGGTGTGAAAAAACAATTTAGTATTATATTAATTATGATAATCATGAAAAACAACTTCTAATATGATGCATTTGGTGTTAGAAATAATAGCAATTTTTTTCGAATAATTTCTCAAAAGTCAAGATCGCTTAAATTATATAACATGGTTAATATATAAAACACGAATCTTAATACGTGTCTTATTGCAAAGCTTGATTCTTTTCTTGTTATTTTTCTCAAACTATTTATGAAATCGACTTATCTTTATCACTATAGCTGCACAATTGTCTGGTTTCTAGAGGCATCTACAAATTAAGTTGAGAGAATTCTATAATTATTGTGCACTCCTAGGAGCTTAAGCCTATTTATAATTAGTTTTAGATGTTTTAGAAATTTACTTGAAATAAAATTCTTATTTCAATTAAATTTTAATAAGAATTATAATTAATTTTAATAAAATAATAATTATGTCTAAATAAGATCTATTGTCTCCTATTGATTCTTATTTATTAAATATCTTATATTTAATTATAAAGTTTCTCAAACTTTATAATCAAGTCCAAACTTGATTAAAAACAACATTTTCTTTCTTTAATTGTTACTCATTAGGTTCTTAAATATATTGACAATTGATATAAATTACAATTTCAAATCAATGTTATGAATACTGTATCGGTATTAGTACCAGATTTGGTTCTAGTACGTACCTATACAGGTACTGGTCAATACTGGGTACCGTTTTGGGGTAATTTTTAAAATTTATAAAATAGTCCCTGAATTTTTTTTGCCAATTAGTCCTTAAATATATTGTATTGTATAATTTATAATTTTATATCAACCCTGTCTCAAAAATCATAATAATAGAAATTTAAAATAACAACAATTTATTTATTTTTATTAATATTATTTTCACATATAAATAATAACCACAATTAATATGAAAAAAATCATTTAATTATCATGCAAATATAAAATTTAAAACAATGCAAAATATTTAAAATATTACAATTTAATCATATAATAAATAATAATTACATCAAAAAATCAAACAAAAAGAATATTTTTTGATAGATATATTGTTAACAATAGCTTGATATTGGAGTTTAACGATTTGGGTTTCATTATTGGATAAAAGTTTGTCACATACTCAATACGTGGAATTGGACTTAAGATGTAACACTAATTATTCAAATTATTTATTAAAATACAAATTATTTAATTTTGTGACTTAACTTATAGAATAAGTAAGTTCCTTACATAATAAGTAAGTTCGTTAATTTATATATGTTTAATCAATATAATTTCAAAAATAAAGAAAAAGAAAAGAAATTACCTTAATTGTTGTGAAAAACTTTATTAATATAATTGATTGGTAACATCAATCATATTTGATCGCTTTATGTTTACATGTTGTATGATAATCTTTTACTGTTGGGTTAACAAGTTTAACATTCGATATTACCTAATATAATTTTGAACAACTCTAATTGTAAGTATGCTATCTTTGGTACATTTAAAAATGTGATAAAAATTTGGAGAATACTTAGTACTCATTCAAAATAATTTTGGATTAGTATATATTTAAAATAATTTTGGATTAACTCATTAAATATTATTGGGTAAATTATAATTTAAATTTAGAACTTTATCTAATTTTATAATACTAGATATAATTATAAACTATATCAATCAAATATTTAAAGTTCAATTTATTGCAAATATATTTATTATTTTATTATTATTAATTTTCTAACAAAAATGTCCATTATATAAGAAGAATATCAAATTACTCATGCTAATACTCTTCTCAAATAAGTTTAATTTATAACAGTTTTCTCAAATAAGTTTAATTTATAACAATCATTTCATTTCAATATCATAAACTCTTAAAACTAATAATTTTACTATTGAACACTAATTTTGACTAAAAATTATGCTATAGGGATTTGCTAAACCAATTTAGATATCATTATGAATGTAATTTATCCATATTTTAAATCACTTGTCTTCGGTATACTTATAATAGTTTTACCTTTAAAGAAACAATATTTTTGTTGTCAATAGAATTTCAATTATAACATTATTACTTACTAAAATTTGTTTTATTTTCTTTTTTTTCATTTAAAAATGCAAAAGGCTTTATTAACCTTATTGGAGGAAGATAATTTTATGATAAATTACATTTTAAATTCAAAATTTTGTCTAATGTTATAATATTAACTAAAAGTATCAAAAATATCCATAACTTTATTGACATTAATTACCATATAAATGGGCTTATTGACACTACATTTACATAATTGAAATAATTAAATAAATAACTAGATGTGCAGATGGCTCACTTTTTTAGTAAACTACAGTGACATTTCAAAATTTGGTTTTCAGAAAGAGAGGATATTGCTTTAGCTTTTGTTCTCTCTCTTACCTTCCACTAACTTTCTTCTATTCACCTTTTTCTTTGGTGTTTTTTTTTCCTTTGTTGTGCTTTTGTGTCTCAGCCTTCATTCCTTTGGGTCAAGGTTAGTTTCAAAGAAGAAGGTTGTTTATGGGTATGAAGTTCAAATTTATAGCAACAGGAACAAGTGGTGGTTGTGGAGGCTTGTGCGATTGGCTTGGGCACTAGCCACGCAAGCAACGTCAGGAAGAGACGATCATGGAGAAGTGTTCAGCTACAGCAACACGTGAGGTGGTGAGGGAGAGACGGTAGTGGCTGGGAGCTATGAGACATCGGAGATAAAGAGGAGATAGAAACAAAAAATGTGACTATGTAAGAGTGAGAGAGATAGTTTACAGATGTTGGAGGGGGAGGGAGGTAAATTTTTTTTTTTGCAAAAAAGTCCTTCCATTTTTTTTAGTTCGGTACCTGCCAGTACCACCCAAAATTGCTGGTATCGATAAGTACCGATGACCCGTACCAAAAAGCTAGGTTTCATATTGTTTTCCGGTCTGTACGATACAAAACTCTTAACACTGCTTCAAATCATATTTAGAATAAGATAAATTAAAGTCTTTTAATTTATCTTTAATTCTCTAATGAACAGTTTATGTCCATAGATCAAGATGTCAATCTAGTAACACATCATAACCACTCAAATATTTAGGAATGTCAAAGTGGCTTTGATCAACCTTTATGTGCATGATTTTTCCATATAATTCAATCATTTCATCGTACAATGTTTCGAATAGACATATAGTATGGAAATAACATCTACTTTATTTGAGTCCAATCATATTAGTTTTCTACCATTAGTAATTGATTCAACTAATGATATTTGAAAATAATTTTAAAATAATTATTCCACTTTGGTAAGAATTTTTGAAATCAATATTCAACAAAACATTCTCCCTTATTACTTTAAAGTGATAAATCTTATATTGATCACTTAGCTACCTTTATATAGTTCACGTTATATCCAATGACTATCGACTAAGCTACCTTTGATTAAAATAGGTCATAAGTAATATCAAAATCAACCCCTATACGAGATACTGATAAAATCTAAATAGATTATATTTCTAATTATGTATTTAATGTATTTTGTTTGTTTATTTGAGAGTTTCTTATTGTTGCTAGTACTTATTTTGTTTCTACTATGTTTTTAGGGCTTATTAGCCTTTATGTATAAAAGGAGAAGAATTAGGAAAAAAATAGGACAAAAAACAAAAGAATTGAAGCTATTTTGGTGGATGCCCGTGTAAGTATACATGGTCGTGTGGCTGCCCGTGTAGCTTTCTAAGATTGTATTTCTTCATGATTTTCAAAGATTGTAGCAAGATTGAGGGACATAATCACTCACATTTTTTTCACAATTTTTAAAGATTGAAGCAATATTGAGGGGAACTATCATGCACACGATCGTGTGAGTGACCGTGTCCACTCCAGGAACCCTAAATTTGAGCTATAAGTGGATAAAACAAAGAGAAAATAAAGGAAGTCAAAAAGGGTTTGTAGGAGGCTCGAGAAAACACATGTTTATGACCTAGAATGATAAAAAGAATGAAGAACAAGCAAAAAAATATTTTTCATCAATATAAAGTGGATTTCATGAAGATTAAAAGGAATTTCATAATGGTTCTTTTAGTTTTCTATTTTTCCTTTAGTCTTGATGTTATGATTATGAGATAACCTTTTATTGGTACTTGGATGAGATGAACCATGGAATAGACCTTGTAGTGATTCTATTTTAACTTAATCGATTCTTTAGTTTAATTGAGATTCAATTATGTGTTTTTAATTATTCTTGTATTAATATTACTAGCATATTATTTCATGTATGATTTCATGCAATTAAGATTGAGAGATCCTTTTATATAAATATATCTACCATAATTGAAAAAATTACATGCAAACCTAGAGATAGGTTGATATAAATCCCCTAGATTAAGGCCAAATCTAATAGTAAAACTCATAAATCAATTAAAGCAATCTTAAAGGTTTTGACTAGAAAAAGAGTTCATGTAATCAACTGAAGATTGGGTGTTAATAGTCTTGAGAAATATATTAACATATGATAGGAATTTTCACGATCCAATAAACTATATATTAAGTTGAGTAGTGAAATCATGTTTGCATGAGAACTCTCAGAGGGATTCAAAGACCAGGTATGACTGTTTTCCTTGATTGTTTCTCAATTTATTCTTTGCTTTACTTAGTTAATTGTGTTAATTTATTACTTTAATTTTGCATTTTACTAGTAATTTTAGGAAAACCTTATTTTTATTAATTTACTCATTTTTCTTCTTAGGTAGTTTTTATTTTTTATTTTTTATTTATTTTTCTTATAGCCTTTTTTTCTTGATCTTATGTTTGTGTCTTATTTTCAGGATTTGGGTAGTCATCATTATAACCACTAAAAACAATGGAAGGATGGAGCGGATAATATTCTCAAGAGGACTACGGTATGCCATTGCTTATGACAATGTTAGAAGCTTGGAGTGAGAAGCATGGTGACATATATTCGGAAGCTCAATCGATATCTATGGTGTGTTGTGACATTTGTGGGGTGATCACCCTAATTATGATTGTTAGACATTGAACTATATATGTAAGCATCTGAATTACATGGATAACCGGCCTCAAGATACTCCATATGAGAATACTTATTATCTAGGGTGAATTAATTATTATGACTATGTACTGAATGATTATGCTTCATCTGGATTTCTAGAATAACAACATTAAAAGGAAGAGGAGCGTCTTAGAGATGTCCTTATGAAAGGCATTGCTTTACAAGAGGAAGAGGAGCGTCTTATTGTTTATGGTACTTATTTTGTTCTTGTTGTGTTTATAGGTCTTATTTACCTTCACGGATAAATGGAGAAGAATTAGGGATAGAAAACAAAATAATTGAAGCTATTTTGGTGGTTGCTGTATAAGTCTACATGGCAATGTGGCTCCTTATGTAAGTCTGCAAAGCTGTGTGGCTCCTCGTGTAGTTCTCTAAGATAGTGTTTCTTCGTAATTTTCAAAGATTGAAGCAAGATTGAGGGACACAACCATGTACACGATCGTGTGAATGACCTTATCCACTCTAGAAACCCTAAATTCGAGCTATAAATAGATAAAACGAAGAGAAAATGAGAAAGGTCAAAAGGGATTCACAAAAGGCTCGAGAAAACACAAATTGATGTCCTAGAATGATAGAGAGAATAAAGAAAAGCAAGGAAACATATTTAGGATGGATTTTCATCAATCTAAAGTGAATTTTATGAAGATTAAAAGGGATTTCATCATTGTTCTTTTACTTTTTCCTTCCTTAGTATTGATGTTATGATTATGAGCTAAACTTTTATTGATACTTGGATTATATAAACCCTAGGATATACCTTATAATGATTTGATTTTAACTTAACTCATTCTTCAACTTCACTGTGATTTTATTACGTGCTCTTAATTATTCTTGAATTAATATTGCTAGCGTATTATTTCATGCAATTAAAATTGAGAAATCCTTTTATATGAATAGATCTACCATAATTGAAAGGAGTTGCGTTCAAACTCAAATATAGGTCGACATAAATCCTTTGAATTAGGATCAAACCTAATAGTGAAATTCACAAATTGATTAATACAATCTTAGGGTTTTTAACTAGAAAGAAATTTCAGTTAATCAATCGAGGGTTAGGTGTTAATAGTCTTAAAAAAGATATTAAAATAAGATATGAATTTTCATGGTCTAATAAACCATAGATTAAGTTGAGTAGTGATATCATGATTGTATGAGAAATCTTAAAAGGATTCGAAATCCATGTACCACAATTTTCCTTGATTGTTTCTTAGTTCAATCTTTGTTCTAGTTAGTTAATTGTGTTAATCTATTTTAGTTTATTGTTTTAATTTTGCATTTGATTTATCTTAAACACTATAATTTCTTAGGTTAGATAATAGAAAGATAGTAAATATTAGTAATTAGTAGCAGAAAATGTGCAGTAGTCACTTGTACGGCTCAGTTGTTCAGTGATATTAGTAACACTGGTTTTGATATTGGAAAGAAAGGGAGCTACAAAGCTGGGAATAGCAATAGAAGAATGGATACTCCATCTGTTGTTGTCTAGTGGCTTTAAGTTGGTAGTCTACGTTAGTAAAGTTTGCTTAGTTCGTTTTTGCTTCCTAGTGATGGTTCTGTGCATTGTAGCTAGACTGGAGAAATGTTACTCAGAAGTTGTTTGTATCCCATGAGTCTAAAAAGGGCTGTCAGTTAGATTTTGAAAATTGGACTACATGTAGTGATTACATACTCTCAACTTTATCTGCTTCTGACTTTTGGTTGTATCTCCAAGTATATATAATATGACAGCTTAACCTCAGACTGTATGGTTAACTGTATTTGGTTCTAAAGAGTCGAGTAACTGAAGTTCACAGAAACATCCAAATTCTCTGTTCATATATTCCTTGGCAGGATGTAGCAGAATTTTATTTATTTTTCACCTGAACTCCTACTTCACACGCAGAAGCACAGGGTCAGGTCTCCATTGTCCACTGTTTGCAAGCAGAGAGAGAGAGAGAGAGAGAGGAGCGGTCTTAAAAACAATACAAACTACACATGTATGGTCTATATCAAACTAGCAGTTTACGGAATTGGAAGCAGTAAGAAGTGTGTTGAGAGAGAAGGTCCATCAAGACAAAAGCTGCAAATACGGGGTTTTGAAGTAGAGAGAGAGAGAGAGAGAGTTTGTTCAAGTCTAGAAGCCATTGAGTGGCCACTGACTAGTGACTAACGATAGGCGTTGCTGAGGTAAAAAGAAAACTTCATCTTCAGTTAATATTGAATATCGAAGCCAAATCGTTTCCTTTTCTTACTTGGAGATACAGGGTAATCAGTGTCTTGAAAGATTGAAAATACCTTTCCTGCTTTTGGATTTCTTAGCATTTCAGACATGCCTGTCTCTTTGTGCTCCCTTTTCCCTTTTCCTTTAATTTCCATCCTTCCTACTTGCTGTTTTTGGTTTTGTTTGCACTTCTCCTTTTACAGCCCCTTTTTCCTTGTCCGTCAAATTAAGCCTTGGATTATAAGTTCTTATTTAATTTTTAAATATGTAATTAAGCGTAGCATCTTGTAGGAGTTAGTACTTTTGTTAAAATACACGAATAACAATTGAGAATAATACTACAATAAAGTTGATATTTCGCTATGAAAAAAATCGTAACTAAATGTGAAAAAAATGTCGCCTACAGTCTTTAGCTACATTTATGTTTTGTTGCTTAAAACGTCAGTTAAATCTTCGTAGCTAAAAATTATAAGCAACATTTTCAAAACTCATCACCAATAATTTTTGCCTACGCTTATGTTTCGTGGCTTTATTTTTGGCTACATTTACATAGCCGGATGTTTTTAGCTATGTTTCTAGAAACGTAGACAAATATTTTTAGCTAAGTTTTATGAAATGTTGCCAACTGTTTTTAGCTATGTTTTAACCAAATATTATACTATGTTGTGATAAATTATTTGTTACATTTTTAATCCATATTATTGAACAATATATGTTTTATATAATGTATCAATTAATGTTTTAAAAACCAGACCAAACATCGATTCGGTAAAACAAAAAAGGTTTAAGATTTAAAGGTTCAACCATTATTAAACCGCTATATAATAAGTAAGAAATAAAAATTTTAAGAATAAGTAATGCCTATTTTATTATTATTTAAAAATTTATGTTAGAATTAATCTTAGTCTAAATTATTAGATTTATTATATATAATAAACTAATAATAAGTCTAACAATTTAGACTAAGATTACATATAACATAAATTTTTAAATAATAATAAAAATAAAAATTATATTTTATATTGTCATTTATTTAAAGACTCATAAAAGTTGAAGTATGCTTAAAGAGAGTCAATAGAAAAGATTCTAATTTTATTTTAACTTTTTTTCAATGTCCTTTAAACATCTTTTTTTATAGTTTCAATATTATTTTACCACATTTTTAAATTATCTTAAGCAAAATTACTAATATATACTAATTAATAATTCAATTTAATAAACAAATTCATGATAAAAACAATAATTAATTTTTAACAATAATAATTTAAAAAATTTTAATTAAAATATAAGGAGATAAATAAAAAGCGAAATTTTTACAAATATAATTTATTAGTGAAATTAAATAAATTTAGTATTTTTAAGGATTAAAAATATAAATTTATTTTTTAACAATAATATTTAAAACAAAATTTTAAATTAAAATGTAAAGAGATAAATAAAGAATATAAATTTTAAAATATAATTTATTAATTAGAATATGTGAGAATTAAAAAATGATTAAAAATTAAAAAAAACTATGAAATATACCCATTAAATCTCAACTTCTTACGACAATAATGTATTTTATTAAAACTCAAAAACAAGTTGGTGAAAATGTCATTGTGTTACATTTAGAAAAAAATAACAAAAAAAGTCCCTATATATGGTAGGTCCCACATGTTCTTAAAGAAGAGGAGAAAGAAATTTATGTAGATCCCACATGTTAAAAGATGGTGGGCCCCACTTGTTCAAAAAGGAGGCTTGGTCTTTATTTAAGCCAGTCTTAAAGAGAACAAACCGGTTTTTTAGCAAACTGGCTGGTTATCATAAGGATTATATCATATAAACCAGATAGAAAACCAGGCTGGTTCATATTTATTCCAGTAGGAACTGCTAGTCCGGTCCAGCTTTTAAAATAATGGTATCGTTACATTTTTTATTGTAAATTTATTATACAAATAAATCGTATAAAATATTATTAATTCAAAATATCGAGCATTGTATATAAAAGTAAAATTATATAAATATCATTAAATTATACCAACAAAAAAATATTCTTTATATACAAGATATTAATGACAACTTTAACAATTTTTATAGACAAAACAATAAATAAAGAGAAAAAATAATGAATTCCACGCCTGTTCCATTAAAGAGAAAAAGATATAATTATTTTTCTAGACAGTTCATAAAAGATTCCAAGATAATGTGATATGAGACTTGCTAGATAAGGTTAAGAAATTCCCTATGTCTGAATTCCCAAGAAGGCTACTTGCACATTCAAAGGCATCACTTAAAACAGATAAAGTTCTTCCCGCAGCAGTTGGTTCATTGATAGCCTTTTCCAACAACTTCTCGGTTCTAGCTAAACTAGTAGAAGATACATTAACCGATTTCCTATATGCTGTATGGAACAATGAATTATATGAACCTCATATACCATACATTTCACCTAAAGAGTAAACAGTATAGATCAATCACCTTAATTTCTTCACAATTCTTAGAAAAATTAAACCATAAAAACTAAAAAAGCTAAATCAAACGATATAAACTCGAACATATGCATACTCGATTGAATGACTCCATCATCATCATAATGAACAAACAAAGTTTTTACAATCGACGACTATTTCAAAACTACCAATTTGCTTAATCCTATACAGATCATATAAGGCCCCAACATATACCCTAGAAGTATTATAACATGTTTAGGGTGTATTAAGAAGTGAATATAACGAATTAAGTACATCTAAGTATAGTAAGAGACATAATGGTACTTAATATAAAAGACATAGGTAAATGGGTAATTTCTTCATTTCGGCATGGATATACATACTTAGAAGTGAAATATGAATGGGAATGAAATTAATTGATAAGATTATAGGCCAATGTGGGAATTAAAGAAAGAAGAAGGACCAATATGCAATTTTTTTAAAGTTAAAACATGGACCAATTAGATTAAAGCATGTGTGACCAATAATAATAAAGCATGTGTGGCCAATAGGAATTGTGAGTCTTGAAAGAGCGTAAATGGGCATATAGAGAGGGGAGATGGATGGCACTTTGAGGGTTTTAACTTCATATTTTTCTACTCTCCATTTCACCTTCTTCATCCCATCATTTTTCATGCAAGAAATCAAGCCAATCTTAGGTGGAAATCTAGGTAAAAGTTAGGGATTTTCTTTTCACCTTTACCTTTTCTTGCTTTGGTTATGAAGAACTGAAATTACAAGGTTGGAAGTGGGATTGAGATGTTTATTTGTGGTGTTTCTAGTTGGTGAGTCAAGCAAAGCCAAAGAGGAAGGGAAGGAAAGACATTAGAAGAACTACTTTGCCAATTTTAAGGTTTGAGACTACACTTAGTCTAATTTCTCTTTGTTTTTATGTTTGAATGGATACAAAGATTCATTTGGATGTAGAATGGTTTCTGGGATGTTGCTTTGGTGTTATTTTGGTGTTACCTACAAGAGAATATCGTGTAGTGGAAATCTGTCTAGGGTTTGTTGAACTAGTCACATTGTTTAGGTCATAACTCAACCTACAGACCTCTAAATTAGGTGATTTTAGTTGAATATGAAAACTAAGACATAGAAATAGAAATCTCTAGAAGAGACTCTGACTTAATTCTGGCTTTATGACATTAGAAATTGAGATTGAAAATGATGACCTAATGTTGCCCCTGTTTTGGATCAGCTTGTGATGTTTGGTCCATATCTCATGATTTAGAAGTCTAAATGGCTTGATTTTTGTTTATTTGGAAACTAGAGACATAAGGGAACAAAATTCCTGAAGATATCAAAACCTAATTTGAACTTTTTCTATATGAAAATTTCAGATAAAATGGAGGTATGAATTCTGGGCAGGCGACACGACAGGAAGGAAATTGCACTATTTTGAGTTCGTTTTCATTTATGATTTTTATCGAATCATATCTGAACCTTTTTAAATGTTTATGAAACTTTTCAAAAACCTAGAAATAAATGAAATAGGACTTACTTTATGTGAACTGGGTGATTGAACATTGGAATTTAAGAGTGAGCATAATGCATGCTAAAGACAATTTACATGTACATAGATGATTTGTATGCATATTTATTGCTCATATGTGTTTAGTATGCACTTTGATACAGATTTTATGACTTCAAGTGAATATCATGTTATGAATTATGAGATGGGAAAATGGTTAAAGGAAATGTTACAGTGTATGCTCTATTGTCTTGGTGGTAAATAGATAGACATGCCTATAGGGTTATAGTGTAGCTGTTATAGTTTGACACCAATGGTTTCTTCATTTCAAAACTATAGTGTCTCCATAGTTCGATGCCTTCGGGTATCTACAATTTGATACTTTTGAGTATCCACAGTTTTGATATATTCGAATATCCATAACTCCCGTTATCCACACCCACGAGAATGTTCAGGCCTAACACAAAAAGTAAAGTAAATAGTTATAAATAAGAAATAAAACATGGCAACATAAATAATTGGTATTGATGAGCATTTGAATTTGTAGTAATAATTGGTATCAATGAGCGTTGAATATCAGTGTTTGGTTTATGAATGTGAATTTATGGTATATGAGTTGTGATATTTCTGAATGTGTGTTCTTAGCAGATGACTGTTGTGAATAGTCATCCAAACTAAGTGTTTCCCCCACTAAGCTTTCAAGCTTAGCACGAGTGTTAATCCGAGTAGATCCAGGTCATAGAAGTGAGATACAGGGAACATCTGCAGGGATCAAGACTAATAACAAGGAGTAAAAGTACCTTGGAATATGTTTTGGTTTAAGATGATTGTATATATAAAAGAGTAAAGGAAATTGTATGTTTTCTTTTTGGATTATCATGTAAATATAAATATGTAATACTACTTTTAAATGATAATGTTAAGTGATGTGCAATTTTGTAATATGTATGTGTATAGCATTGAATAGAAATGTATGGCATGAATCTATGTACAAGAAATTGGTTGTCATGTCTGTGGGTAG
>JAOQMM010000007.1:8469759-8488738 GCA_027563515.1 Erythroxylum platyclados
CAAGGGAATGAATAGAAAAATATTTCCCACAAACTCTCTCTTCCTTTTTGCTTCTAGAGGCTATAGCTGACCTCAAAACCAGGGAATTCACTCATAACACATTCAGGTACTATGTTGCTTTGAATAATGCAAATTTGTGTTGCATTCATTTAGATTCTGGAAACTTTTTCCAAAAATGATTAATAGTTCTCTAGTAATTTTGTAAAACATTTTAAGAACGGCTTGGAAAGGAAGATAGTTGTTTCAATGTTGGAGTTGGGGTGGGTTCTATTGTCTTTAGTTGCGGCAAGCAAAAATGAACTTAATAGAATGATGGAATTGAGTGGGAATATAGAGGCTCGTCTTCATACTCTAAGTGAGGAATTGCATAGCAAGGAAGACTCTTTCCCTCAGGAGTTTGAACCCGAGTCCACGAGTGATGTCCCTTAAGAATCAGATCTTTTGCCAGAGTCGTCACTGATTACGACTTCCTATGATAAGCTTAAACAAGATGATACGATATATTCTTTGGAGGGAATTAATCAACTTGAGGCGGAGCTTGAAGCTGAGATAGAACGTATGCAATTTCAATTGGATGAAGAGAGATTATATTCGCAACATAGTGAAGATACTCTGGTAAAAAGCTAAGTTGATGGCTTTGCTTATGAGTTTTGGATGTTCCTGTCAGTGAACTTATGAATTTTAAGGTGTCACAATGAGAACCAAGATACCTGTATGCTTGACTGGAACAAGAATATTTAATGATTATACTTTGTCCTTACTCTTCCCTGTTTGACCCCATTAAGATAAATGATTTATTTGATGAGATCTTTGATATGTGAAATCTTTTGTTTTCTTCCTCTTCCTGATTTTTTCTTTTAAATATTGGGGTCCAGAGCTAGCAGAGGAAAGACGTGGATACTGTTTCAGCAAGCTGTAGTGTGAGTTTTGGGGGTGAGGTTATTAACCCTCAAAAAGAAACCGAAGAATTGCATTGTGGTGTTCCTCCTCATGAACTGGAGAGGAAGTTGCACGAACTACTAGAAACTAGACAGCAAGAACAAATAAGAGAGCTGGAATTGGCTTTAGAATGCATCAAGCAAAAGCTTTACGAGAAAGAAATGGAGGTCTCCTAATCCCTCTGTTTAAGGTTTGTCTAACGTTTAAAAAAAATGGTGGGTTCCACACTTTGATAATAAATATATATTGTTTTCCAAATGTTAGGGTTATATTTGTTCACTTTAGAATAAGGGTTATACTTGTTCACTTTAAAATGTTAGGGTTAAACTTATCAATTGGTTCAAAACTTAGAGTCAGAAATAACTCTTTTACCTTAATATTAATTATTAATTATTAATATGTTTTAAATATAAGTAATTGTAGTTGATGTCTACCACATCTTAAAAAGAAGGAATGAATTTTTAATAGATAATTTCGGTAAAAAAAGAGTGGAATTGTCGATTTAACTTATTAAAGAAAGATAAAGAAAAATTAAAAAATAAACTGTAAAATCTTAAATGAAATAAAAATCTAAAGGTCTATTACATAATGACAAAGATGTTAAATACCTCAATCTGTCTATCTAAATGGTTATCTAAATTTTTAAATGATTTTATGAAGTTGGAGAGCTAAAGAAAAAACTTTGAATGTTAGTGTATAGACAAGTTGGCTTAATTTTATTTATGAATGAAATATGTAAATTTAGAACAAAATATAAATTTTAAAAGAAAAATTTATGAGTGAGTCAAAACATGATTAATGAATTTGATTTTGTGAATCAAAGATATCGATGGAAAGACTCAAAAATAATGATTCGAAAAGATATAGGAGTTGTCTAAAATTAAAGAACTTTCAAAATAACCAATGAGTAAAGAAATCAAAATTGTAAGTACTGACCCAAAAACAATACTAAATTCAATGATATCGTACAGGTTTTAGGCACCTTCGGCTAGCATAGGTCAATACTAGGGAAATACCAATTAGGTCTGTAAAATTAAAAAATTAGAAGACTAAATTTAAAAAAAAAACGTAAAATCTAAATCCATGTAGAAGAAGACGACTATCTTAATAGGCACCCTCATAACCTCAGCCTCCATCCCCTTCAACCTTACTGCTTGCTTTCCTCTCACCCACAGTAGCTGCTTCTCTGTCGTGTTAGATATTAAACTTGGCTACTATTATTTGCTAGAAGTTAGTGGAAAGCTTAATTATTAAGGCTTTGAATAGTCAAAGATTATTAGGCATTTCTTAACTGTTTGTTTGTTTTTTTAAGAGTTCATTATGTCAATTTATTAGCTATCAAATAGCTGAGTTTATTTGCTTTCAATGGTCAAAAATTGTGAGCTGTTTAAAAATTGTCTTACGTCGGTTTTAGTAGTAAAAAAAAATTACTTACAATATATATAGGAAGCTTGTATCTGCTGTATTATATTAGTGTGTGTGTATAAGACTTGAGAGATATACAAGGAAAACTCCAACGAGTTTCCTGTTGACAATTGTTTATTGGCTATTAACTAAAGCAAAGCCAAGTTATGAGTGTGTTGTTCCTTAAATAAAAATATTTTGTGTGCTCAAAATTTTGTTTCTTGAGTGTTCATATTCTTTCTTAGCATCTATATTTCAACAAGGAAATTTATTTAGTTGCCAACATCTGGTATCAGAGCTAGTTTGTATCAAGATGGTAGCAATTTCAAGTTTGGTTGCAAATAAAGTTCAACAAGTATAAACAGTTATCTTCAAGTTAAATGGTAGATCAAATTTCGCTATGTGGAAACATTTAATGGAGCTATGTTTAAAGATCAGTGGTTATGGAGAAATAGTAGAGAAAGGTTTTGTTGAACCAATAGAAGAAGAGAAAGGAAAAGCAGATCAACAACAAGTAGCTAAAGATCATTTACTAAATAAGAGAGCTTTGTTTTTAATCTGTCAATTTGTACAACTGCCTGTTCTTAAGAAAATTTTCCATGCTAAAACAGTAAAGGAAGCTTGGAATTTTTGATCAAGACATATGAAGGTGTTGATCCAATCAAACGAACAATGAAGACATATGAAGATGAAAATTTTGATCAAGACATATGAAGATGGAACAAGGAAAGGATGAAAGTATTCGTGATTATTTTTCACGAATGGATAAATTAGACAATGATATGAAGAACAATGGAGATAGTATAATAGAAAAAGAAGTCATGGAGAAAATTATGTGTACACTCACAACTTGATTTGATTACGTGGTAGCAAATATTGAAGAGTCAAAAGATCTTAGCATAATGGCGTTGAATGATTTGCAAGCATCTTTGGAGTCACGTGAAATGCAGATGAATGAAAGGTCAAGTGGCATAATTTAGCAAGCATTAAAAGCTAAAGCAAATGTGAGAAAAGAAGGACAAGTGCAAAGAAGGGTGAATCAAAATAAAAAAAGTTAGAATTTCAAAAGAAGAGGAAGGAATTTTTGAACTAACTCAAGCCAAAACACAAGAGGTAATGGCTCTTTTCAAAATAATTTTAATATTCAATGTCATAAATGCAAGAAGTTTAGATATTTTCAGTATGAATGCAAATCTCATATTCAATGCCATAACTGTAATAAGTATGGTCACTATAGTCGAGAATGTCATGTCAAAGCATTGAATATTAGAGAGAGTCATGCTCGAGTTACAAAAAGTGAAGATAATATGCAGACAATTCTTATAACTAGTCATACAATTGCTGATAACAATGACTATCAGTGGTTATTAGATACAGGCTGCAGTAATCATCTAAGTGGGAAGAAAGAATTATTTTATGAATTAGATGAAAGCTTCCAAACCACTATTAAGCTTGGTGACAATTCAAAACTTGACGTCTTGGGAAAAGGAAAGATTGCTATAAGATTGAAGGATGGATCTTTAAATTATATATCTGATGTATTTTATGCACCTAATATATGCAAAAATCTCTTAAGTGTGGGACAACTAGCTGAGAAAGGCTATGATTTGCACTTCAACAAGAGAGGTTGCACCATAAATGATGTGGAGATGGGCTTGATAGCAAAGACAAACTTGTCAAGAAACTAACTATTTTCGATCAATATAAAGCATGATACTGCTTTATGTTGTAATACTACAATTGTTGATGATAATTGGCTCTGGCAAATGCAACTTGGGCATTTCAACTTCGAAACCGTCGAGTTCCTTGCAAATAAAAAATGGGTTACAGGCTTGCCTATTATCTACGTTCTTAAATAGCTATGTGAAAATTGTGTGGCAGGAAAACAACACCGTGATCCCTTTCCTAAAGGACATGCATGGAGACCTACCAAACCACTTGAGCTGGTGCACTTTGATTTATGCTATGTGGATGTCCCATCTAATAGAGGTAACAAATACTTTATTACTTTCATTGATGACTTTAGTAGTAAGATATGGGTTTATTTCCTTAAAAATAAATCTGATGTTTGTGATACTCTTAAGAGTTTTATAGCATATGTTGAAAGACGAAGTGGTTTTACTCTGAAAACCTTGAGAACTGATAGGGGAATGGAGTATATTGTTTTTGATGATTTCTTGAGGAAGCAAGGTGTTAAGCACCAAGTAACTGCAAGATACCCTCCTCAGCAAAATAGAGTGGCAGAAAGAAAGAATAGGACTATTATGGATATGGTAGAAGTATGCTACATTGCAAGAAATTACTCAAGAGTTTTTGGTCAGAAGCAGTGGCTTGTGCGGTCTACATCTTGAATAGGTGTCTTGTCAAAAGTGTATGTGATAAAACTCTACAAAAAGCTTGGAGTGGGCAAAAGCCTGATCTTAGTCACTTGAAATTCTTTGGTTGCATTGCCTACGCATATGTTCCAAATGAACTAAGGAAGAAGCTGGATGAAAAGGCAGAAAAATGCATTTTTGTTTGGTATAATGAAGAAACTAAAGGCTACAAGTTATACAACTAAAAAAGCCAAAAGATAGTTATCAGCCGAGATGTTATCTTTGAATAAGATGGAGTGTGGGATTGGTTAAAAAAAAAGGTGTTGCTGCATGTACCAGTAATTATAAATGAAGAAGTAGAACGAGATAATAAAGTTGATGAGCCACCAGCAAGCATTGTAGTTCCATGTGAAACAACATCTGATACGAGATGTACACCATCTCGTAGATATCCACAATGAGAGCGACGTCTGCCTGCACTTACAAGATTTTGAAGTTGGTCTAGATGATGATCTTGATGATAGGGAGGAAAATGTTACTTACTATACCTTATTTGTTGGATTAAAGCGATGAATGAAGAGATTCAAGCAATTGAGAAAAATAATACATGGGAGTTAACTACGCTTCCAAAGGGAAAAAGGCCTATTGGTGTTAAATGGGTGTATAAGACAAAGTTCAAGCCAAACGGAGAGATAGAACATTTCAAGGCACGATTAGTAGCAAAAGGGTATAAACAACAACCAGGAATTGACTACTTTAAAGTATTTTCTCCAGTTGTTAGATTGGACATGGTATGCATGATTCTTTCTCTTGTTGCCTAAAAGCAATGGAAAACATTTCAAATGGATGCCAAGTCTGCCTTCTTGAATGATGTACTTGAAGAAGTTTATATAGAGCAACCACCAGGTTATCTAAAACAAGTAGAAGAAGACAAGGTTTATAAGTCGAAGAAAGCTTTATATGGATTGAAGCAGGTGCTTAGAGCATGGTATACACTTATTGATACATACTTCATTGACAAAGGATTTCACAAGAGCCCATATGAACATGCATTATATGGCAAGAGTAACAAAATTGGAGATATTATTATTGTTTGTTTATACATGGATGACTTAATCTTTACTGGTAACAACTCCAAATTGTTAGCTGAATTCAGAGAAAACATGACTACACAGTTTGAGATGACAGATATGGGCCTAATGTCTTATTTTCTGGGCATAGAAGTGAAGCAAACAAATGAAGGAATTTTTATTTCATAAAAGAAATATGCAGCAGATGTTTTAAAGAAGTTCAAGATGGAAGCCTGTAAACTGATGCTGACACTAGTAGAAGAAAGATTGAATCTTGAAAAAGAAAGTGATGGTGACCTTGTCAATCAAACTAAATTTAGAAAATTGGTTGGAAATATGAGATACTTGACAGCAACAAGACTTGACATTGTTTACGGAGTTGGACTTATAAGCAGGTTCATGGATTCTCCAAGAAAATCTTATTGGCAAGCTACAAAGAGAATTTTGAGATACATTAAAGGAACAATTTGATGAAGGCATATTTTATTCATATGCTATCAAGATAGAGCTAGTTGGATACACAGATAGTGATTGGGGAGGTGACACTAAAACTCGAAAAAGCACTTCAGGTTATGCTTTTCATCTTGATTCAGGTGTATTTTCTTGATCCTCTAAGAAACAACAAGTAGTTGCCATTTCAACAGCAGGGGCAGAGTATATAGCAGCCACAAGTTGTGCTACTCAAGTAGCTTAGTTGCGAAAGATGCTAAGCGAGCTACAACATCAACAAGATGCTCCTACAAAGATATTTTGTGATAATAAATCAACGATTGCTTTAATGAAGAATCCAATTTTCCATGGTCGTAGCAAATACATTAATATCAAACATCATTTTATATTTGAAATCTGATCAGAGGTAAAGAAATTATGGTTGAATATTGTATATCAGAAGATCAAATGACAGATATTTTTACAAAGCCACTCAAAATCAATCTGTTCTTGAAGTTAAAAAAAAAAAAAGCTTGGGATGATCAAGCCAAGTTTAAAGGAGGATGTTAGATGTTAAACTTGGTTACTACTATTTGCTAGAAGCTAGTGGAACTCTCTTGAAAGCTTAATTATTAAGGCTTTGAATAGTCATAGAATATTAGGTATTTCCCAGCTCTTGTTTTGATTTAGTTCATTATGTCAATTTATTAGTTGTCAAACAGAGTTTATTTGTTGTCAATAGTAAAAAATTGTGAGCTGCTTAGAAGTTATCTTATGTCGATTTTAGCAGTTAAAAAAAAAAACTCACTTGCAATATATATAGGAAGCTTGTATCTGCTTTATTGTATTAGTGTATATGTATAAGAATTGAGAGATATACAAGGAAAAGTCGAACGAGTTCCTTGTTGAGAATTGTTTATTGGGTATTAACTAAAGCCTGTTCTGAGTGTGTTGTTCCTTAAATAAAAATATTTTATGTGCCCAAAATTTTGTTTCTTGAGTGTTGATATTCTTTCTTAGCATCTATATTTCAACAAGGCAATTTATTTTAAATGTCAACATGTTCCAGTTCTCCCTCGTTGTCGCTGCTTCTCTATCTCACACTACTTCGGCCTGTCTGCTCCTGTCGTATATATGCTGTTAAGTTTCGCCTGCTCCTATCGGCTGTCAGACATTGTCAGTTGCTCCCTGGCACGCTACTCCTCTGTCATCTTCTGCTAACGCAGGTTTGCTTCTGTTTTTGCTTTGGTGTTGATGGTATAAATAAAGTGAAAAATAGAAAACTAGTGAAAGTGAAGGGTTAGGTAATTATGTTAGGTTTATAAATTAAATAAATTAGAATATCATATTTTAATTTACACATTAAAAAAATATGTAAGTTGAATTAGTCCGTTGCAGATTGAACTTTTGAGATTTATTTCTCTCTGTCCTTACGCACATTTACTTAAGTAAATAAAAAAAAAAGAATAATATTTAATTATAAAGATTGATTTTAGGATTTAGATTCAAGCCTTTGAGCGTGTTTAGAACTCAATTTACTTTGAAAGTTAGGCTTATTCAAAAATCAAAGACTAAGTAAACTTTTTTCCATTAAAAGAAAAGGTTTCTACTTTTGAAGACCAAAAGAAACAAATAAAATTACATTTATAATTGCGAAACAAATTTAGCAAACAAAATGAACCCCCAATCCAATTTGAAACTTCTTCTTTGATGTCTATTTAGGCCTAGATCAGAATAAGCCCAATACATTGTTGCCTTTGGCATTGCTCCCTCCTAGTCCTTTCTGTAAAACCATGGCTAATTCAAGAGTCAGACTCAGACAAATATTAAAGGGACGGTTGGTTTATATAAGAGAATGATAATAAGAATAATAATGAATATAGTGAGGAATTAGAATTGATGTAATCATTATAATTATGATGGTTGGTTAAGAGGAAAGAATGATTAACATTACCATTGATAGTGTGCTTGGATTTGTTAAAAATATTAAGAGATAAAAATTTGTTATATTTTAATTAATTAATCAATTATATTTTAATGAATTACATTATAATTAACTAATTATTTATATTTTATATTTTAATTAATTAATTAATTTTATTTTATATTTTAATTAAATATATTTTATATTTAATTAATTATATTTTAATTAAATATATTTGATTTAAAAAATTTAAAAAATATTAGTATTTGGGGAATCAAAATCATTCTTCCTACACATGGGTGTATGTACTATTACTTAAAAGTAAGGTATGAAAAAACTATTCAATCAATCATAATAAACAACTAACGATTACCATTCATTCGTTTCCCATTGATTTATTCCCACACCCCTTACGCTATACAAGATAAACATCAAAGCGTATTGAGATTCCATTTGACTGAATACATCAATGAAATATTTGCACACTCAAAACTGAAACAACGTATCAAAGGGTGTAGAAGACATATTGCGATGTTTGAAAGGTACCTGTCTACATAGGGGCCCTAATTTTTGAAAAAGTACATATAACTAGGATACCAAATAGAATATTAGCGACATATACTTTAGAAGGCTAGAGATTTACCAAGATAACTATTATTATAGATAAAAAAGCGTCACACAAGCATAACTTACACCACAATGAGATTGTTTGGTTACTAGAAAACAGAAGATAAACGGTTAATAGTGCAAATTCAGCTTGGAGTATGGAAGGAATCTCTAAGCTGAGAGTGTTAGTGCCTATTTTAAGCTGTAATACCAGTGGCTGAGTTTGACAGTCTTAATTTGTATGCCACTGGACCAAATTTTTGAATAACTGGGTAGCGGTCGAAATAACAAGGTGATAACTTCTCATTTGCTTTCTTGCTCAAATTTTTAAGTAAACCAGATCACCAATTTGAAAGTGAACATCCCTTCAATATTGGTCTGCCTATTTTCTCATTCGTTCCTGTGCTACACTCAATTACTCCATCATTTCCTTAACCATCAAGTCCCGCTCTTTTAACTGCTCCTCTATATTGGCGTTATATGTACGCTCATCTGTTTATTGCAGTAAAGGCAATGGCTCCCTTCCGTATACAATTTTAAAAGGGGTGAGCTTGGTGGCTATTTGAAAAGCAGTATTATACAAATATTCGCACCATGGTAACCATTTACTCCAAATGTGGTTTGTACAAAACAAAGCAGATTTGTTTCAAGACAACAATTAACCACTTTAGTTTAGTCGTCAGTTTGGAGATGGTAGGTAGTGTTGCGCCATAACTGAGTTTGTTATTGGTAAAATAGTTCCCTCTAAAAATGATAAAAAACCTTATCTCTATCAGACACAATAGATCTTAGAAATCCATAAAGTTTGACAATGTGTTGGACAAATAATTTAACCATGAATAAGGCAGTGTATAGAGATGTAAAATAAGCATATTTATTGAGTCTATCTACTACCACCATAATTGCACTTAACCCTGTTGATTTAGGTAGTCCTTCCATAAAATCCATAAAGATATCATCCCACACTTGTTCTAGAATAGGAAGCAGCTGCAGTAATCCTGCTGGAGAAAGTGATAATGTTTCATTTTGTTGACAAATTGCATAGCTTCCCATATATTTGTTTATGTCAGCCTTCATCCCTTCCCAATAGCGCTCCACAATCATTCGCTTATAGGTATTCAAATAGCCCCAATGCTCTCCCACTAAGTTCTCATGAAATTTTAGTTTTAAGGTTTGAAAGAGCACCAATCTATTATTGTATCGAAGTTGGCCTCCAACCAAACTCCATTTAGATTTGCAATTTGGATCAGTCTACAAGGCTTGTTTTATTTAAATCTTCCTAAAGAAACGACTGTGTCACTGTAATATGCAAGAGTTGGGGCATGCGAGAGAGAGAGCATCTGCTGCTTTTTTTCTCCTCCTAGTTTATGTTCAATCTTAAAATCATATCTCAATAACTTAACCATCGTTGATGCTCCTCAATGAAAAGTCTTTGCTCAAGTAGGTGTTTTAAGTTGCATTGGTCAGCTCTGACCAAAAATTTTCTGCTAAAGACATAATGCCGCCCCTTTTGGACTGCGAATACTATAGTCATGAGTTTCCTTTCATAAACGGACTTCAGGCAAGCATGCCCTTTCAAAGTTTTGCTGAATAAAGCTAGAGGTCGGTTCAACTGCATTAGGGCTTTAACTCAACCCATGTTAGTATAGCTAGTCGATTCTCCTCCTATTGTTGCTGCAGACTAGAACATGATGCTTCAATTTCTTATAATTTAATTCCTTTTGAAGCAATTGTATTTTTCCTTCTAACATCAAGTATAGTTTACAAACCAAAAATGACGAAAATTAAATTATCGTTAATCGAATTACTTAAATTTAGAAACTAATTAAAAACATAAAAAATAAATATATTTATTTATATGCGTTTTGATAATAAAAATTGGGTAGTATATCCAATTACAAAAGACTTTCTTTGGCTTTGAAAAATTGGTAGGTAATTTCCAGTAACATTAGAATTGCGTGAACCATGATTTATTACTAAAATGATGACAAAAATTGCATCAAAGCATGATGATGTAGAACTTTAAGTATCAAATTATTAATAAATGAAATCAACTTTTAAAGAATTATTAGGTTCAATAAAATGGGTCAAATCTGGAACAGTCTACGCATAACTCAAAATCAATAGGATTAATTCAAGTTGATCATATTCGAACTAAATTCATATTTTTCTTTGTTTAAATTTTAAGTTTCAAGTGGAGTTGAATTGAGCTTCTCTGGAACTTGGAATTGAGCATACACAAAATGACATCGTTGAACAAAATAATGTCATTTCATGATTAGATATCGTCTATCAACTCTGCTTTTAGACTCCGAAATTTAACCCAGCCTCCACCTCCTCGCAGCAGCTCTCGACTTTCTTCCCTGTCTCTTTATCATGATGTTTTCTCGCCTGCAGCTAATCATCTTATTTCCTTGTCACCGTGCATCACCTATTTTCGTTGTTAAAACCTTTTAACACAAGGTTAAAAGGAAATACATTATTTAAATTGTAGAATAAAATAACTTGTGAAATCATATTGCTATTATCCTCATTGGCTAAAGATCAAAGCTATGTGGATGAAAATAATTGTTAAATGGGTTTATTTTAACGAGTCAACAGGACCAAAGCTTAGATGAGTTAATAAGACAGAAATCGACAACTTCATAATGGCAAAAAGGAGTAAATAAAATCAAAATTAACACAATTATTGTTAGCTCTTTGTGATGTAAGCTCTAGTCCCGAATCAAAGCTCTTGCCAGGGCTACCCATTACCAACTCTTGGATGATCATGCATATTTAACGTTCAAGCCAAATATCAAGGTGAATATCTCAGTAGCAGCCCACAAAAAATCAGCTTTTCATTAAATTACTCTGACTTTGCAAGCAGTAAAACAAGACCAAGTGCATTTTTCTTTTTCCATTTTCAGTATTGGAGGTAAATATTGTTACATATACATTGTACGGCCTCTATATTTGCAGCTTCAAATCCTGTGAGCCTCGATCCCATGGTCAGAGACTGCAGGACAGACAAAAACTAGATCGCATTGGGGAGGTTTGTGTTATCATCTCCAACAAAAGATTCCTCGCCATTGCTGGAAACAGAAAAGTTGAAGCATTAAATTACAATATATTTTAAGAGGATATAGGGGCCAAAAATGTGATTAATTGAGTGATAACCTTAGATAGCTGAGAGCCGACATGCGGTAGAGACATGTGAACACCAGGATATGCAATCCAATGGTGTAGAAAAAAGCAAAAGTACGCGCATACCTGCAATTTAGGGTCTCATTCGGAAGAAAGAGAATTTACAAACAATACTTGTGAAGAAAGAGAATTTACAAACAATACTTGTTCATTGCAAAAAGAAAATAATAAAACAGTGCATGAAGCATAAAGTGAAGAAACAACTACAGAATCGAATGAACTAACAGCAGTAAACATTAAACAAGAAGGATAAAAGTAAAAAAGTATGCAAGAAAACAGAACAACACGGGAATCGAATAGGAAAGATAATAAGTTGCCTAATTATGATGAGTGTAAGATACCACAAAAACCTAGATAAGTTATATTTTAAATCCGAAATTGTAATCAAATTTCAATAGTAACCAAAAGTTAAAAAAAAAGGTTAAATGCATGCAATTCCAGTTTGTTTCAAATATAGCTCAGGAGTCAAAACAAAGTTCATTATCGTTGCCACATGTAAGTTGTCCTAACAGTAGGAGTTTGTTGACCCCTAAAAGCCATATTTGAGATAAATTAAACTACCATAAGGAGAGATAAAAAGAAAGAATCCAGTATTGACAAATGCTAAATTTAAATTTCTATAGAATCACTAATAATGCAGAGCACTTCTCTAGGATGGAAGAAAAATAAAGTGAAGGAAATCCAGTCATACTTGTTACCAAGAAGGAAGCGTCCACTGCTAAGTGTGATTCTATCTCTGATACCCAACTCCTTGTACCTTTGATCCCTTTCCTGATTAACAATATAAAAAGTTAATAATTGTAAGTGTGTGGGCGCGTACATGACATGCAAAAAGAAGCACAATCAGTTTGATGCTGCCCTAAAAGTTCCAAATGATGCTTGTTTCGTGTAGACATAACAAGTGGGTAGGGGACATTTAGATGGAAATTATTTATAAGCAGCTTAGCATATGATATACATTTATTTAACTTTAATTGTTCATACTTGAATATTCTCCAGAAAACTTGAAAAAGAGATAAGAGTGACAGCAGACCCGAGGCCTTAAAATGCAATAAAATTGCATGACTGGCGAAGTAACTCAAACGATACTAACCTTTTTTGAAAATGCTGCAAATGGATTTATGTCATCTTCATATATCTTCTTGTACTTAGACTCAACATCCGAGGTAAAACCACTTTCTAGATCCTCGGTGTGCTGAAATTCATCATATGGCGGGCAAAAGTTTTCTTACACCCAGGGCAATTAGGAAATACAATCTCAATTAGAAAATGGAAATCCAAATAAAACACCTTCTTCGATCCTCTTGAAACTACTTTTTCATGATTGTAGTCCTGCACATATCGTATTTTTCCATATAGTTTGACGTTGTCAGCCTTTGTTTTCTCCAACTCTGCCGTTAGTTGACCTATCCTCTCCTTCAACTGCCTTATCTCCTACAAATTTTAAGGTTTTCACTTTTAAGCACAAGCTTATGATCTATCGAGATGAATACGCACTATGACACAGAATATGCAATCCATATAGCAACAAAAGAATGACATATACCTCTTCTGTCTCTCGCAATCGTGCCCTAAATCGATCTCTTTGATTGCATATAACCTTAAGCATTGAGCTTTGATCTTGATCCGAGGAAACATGTTTATGCTCTACATGCTGCACCGCAAGCTAAGTAACAAATTGAAGTATTCAGAGAAGAAATGGAACTTAGGAAAAAGAAATTTTTTGGAGTTCGAACAAACATTGAAGACTATTCCAAAGTTAAACGCCACTGTCAACATAAAACTTTGAATGCAATATGGACATGGAAATTGTAAGGGAAACAAATATTATTTTGATAAGAGCATATCATCAGAGTAGCAAATGATAATATCACTTCTTAAAAGTTACTGCTTGACAGCATCTTTTCTCTCAGCACTGTACCAGCATATATTTAACCTTCCCACAATTTTATTGAAAAGTCAAGGCAAACAGGTAATAGGATCCGGCTAGATATGAATCACAGAAGTAATAAAAGGACTGTGGCCGTAATTTACTTCTTAAAACTTTGTCAGTGGAGCATATACATGGTTGCTGAATTTGTTGCCAATGTGAATGGTAGCAAAAGAGATTTACCTCAGATTGCTCTGCGCCTCCAGACTCTGAAAGATCCCAATCATCAAATAGACTGCCTTTTCGATCTTTAGAGTTATACCCCTGCATCAAGTAAAAGAATTGAATTGAAATTTGTACAGTTCATTTATAGTGATGTGTTTTTCTTATTTGGTTTATTTCTTTGTCTTAGTAATTCATTTTCCTTTTTGCGGGTAGGGTGTAGAATTTGGAGGGTAGTTTTTCTTTTTCTTTTTTTTTTTGGCATGATGCGCATAGAATATGTATAATAAGATGCCATGATGAAATAGGGTTTCATAATTATTTGCCTGTTTATTTTTCAGGAAAACTGTATGTGTGCAAGTCAAATAAACATGATCGCGCACATTAATGTGCAAGAAATTTGCACTTTGGTTCAACAAATCATTTTTGGGGGTTGATGTGGAAGATGAATTTGTGGGGAAGAAATATGTAAGAAAATCGGCTGAAGGTAAGGGAGTGATCCAAGGTTAACAGATTGTTAAGTTTGTTTTGCAAGTATTTTTCTTTCCATCACTACTATTTAGCAAAAGTTTATAATTTCAAAAATTTTGTTTTAATAGAAGACTAAATTAGATGGATTCTATTCTAGTTAGGATAATTATTAAATTAGATGGATCCTAAAATCTCTATAATAATTACTAATAACTCTATTACCGTTACACATAGGACATATTTCTATTGAATAAGACAGTCAAAAAATTTAGCAGAAAATCTAGAGGGTCTGTCCAGGACGGCTCTTTTTCTTTTCATTCAGCATAGGCAAGTCGAGGAAGGAAGTGAACATCAATAAAGGAGGAGGAGAAGACTTCCCTGTGAGTCGGCCCATGACTAAATCCTACGCTAAGTCCCACATCAATTTGGTACCAGAGCCACCGGTCATGGATGACTCGTTTGATCTGTCAAATAAAGTAGATGTGTTTATGTTGTGTTTGTGAAACAACTGGAGCACCAATTGGCAAGGGTAGAAGAATGGAAGAATGATCAGTTTGTGGAGCTATTGTGGGCTATTCACGTACGAGATTAGTAGGGGAAGGCTGGCAGCTGCAACCACACCTACACAAAGAGGAGGGTTGACAAAGCGTGGGCCAACAGTTTTAGGCACCGTTCCTGGGTATTCTAAATTAAAATTCCCTACATATGATGGTTCTAATGACCCTCTTGTTTGGATTTACAAGGTAAAGCAGTTCCTCAAGAACCAACAGACCCTGGAAGAGGAGAAAGAGAGGCTGGCAACATTCCATCTTAATGGAGAGGCACAAATGTGGTTTTTTAAGGTGGAGCATGAGGAACCGGGTATGGAATGGGAAACCTTCAAGGAATAATGTCACTTATGGTTTGGGCCTCCCATGAGTCTTAACCCTTTGGGTGGATTAATTAACTTTGAAGCAGTCTGGGACAGTAGAGTACCAGAGAGAACTTTAGACTTTGTTAGTGCGCACAACAGAACTTAGAACATGGCAGCAGGTTGGGTTGTTTACTGCTGGGCCATGGAAGGGCTTCAGCTGGAAGTGGGGCTACAACAGCAAAACAGCCTAGGGGCTGCCATGAAACTTGGCCCATGCACATAAAGGAGGTTGAGAAGTACTCCAGCTGCCATAGGAGGGAGTTGCAAGGCTGCCACTTCCTGGAACAACTCGAGGGCTGTGTCAGAAAATTCTGTAGGAGGAAAAGGGAGTGCAGGGGGGAGTCAAGGAACTGTTTCTAGCGTGGGAAGTGCTCCTGCACCATTTTCAAAGAAGTTAACCAAGGCAGAGATGGATGACCAAAGGGCAAAGGGACTTACTTCAATTGTGATGAAGCATCCTATTGCGGACATAAACGTAAGAAGTTTTGGGTAGAATTGCTAGAATCCGAAAAAGAGGATGAAGGAGGGTGAGGATATACGGAGTTATCTTGAGTTTCGAGCTTGAAGACAAGCTCTTTGTTCAGAAGGGGAGAAATGATGTGAAAAATGCATCTGGAGGGAAGAAATATGCAAGAAGATTGGCTGAAGGGAAAAGAGTGATCAAAGGCTAACAGATTGGGTGTTTGTTTTGCAAGTATTTCTCGTTCCAGCACTACCATTTATGAAAAGTTTAATATTTTAGAAGTTTTGTTTTAATATGAGACTAAATAGAGGAATCCTATCCTAGATATGATCATTTCCAAATTATAGGGATCCTAAAATTTCTATAATAATTCCCAATAACATTTAACGCCTATTTAAAGGGCATATTTCTATTGAATAAGACATTCAGAAACTTCGGCAAAGTCTACAGAGGGTCTGTCCTCTTACGTTTCATTCAGCATAGCAAGTCTAGGAAAGGAACAAACATCAATAAAGGGGGAGGAGAGAACTTCCCTGTGAGCTGGCATTGACTAAATCCTACGCTATCCCACATCAAGGCTCTATTAACTATCTAACACGAGCAACACACTGATTTAGGGCAAATCATATCTGATGCCAGAAAAGTATGATGATATGAATCCAAGGGAACAAGATTATGCCTTGCACGGGTGTTTTGACATAGACTAACCTGGAAGAGCTATCATAAACTTGCAAGGATATGATATGACAAAAGCATGCATCACCCTATATTGCACCTAGTATTCGATACTGTCCAAAAGTATTTAATTCAAACCTTTAGAATATTTGATACCATCCAAAAGTATGCAATTCAAACCTTTAGTATATCATCCTCCAACTTTTGTATCAACTTCTGTTGTTCGTTAACCTTTGCATTAAGCTCTGCTATCTTGTCCTCATCCGTTTGTAGCAAAGTTGCTTTCTCAGAAAGTTTTACCTGAGACACAATAAAAATTTAAATAGTACCATTTATCATAAGCATTCACAGCAGCAAGATATTCAAAGCATTACTACCATAAGCCCGAAAATATGATGGATTAATAGTTCAAATCTTATAGGTTAAAGAAAACTATAAAATGATCGACTACATCAAAAGCAACTTGATCAGACTAGATGCTAATTTACATCCAAATGCATGTCTGCTTGGAAACTTGGAAAAAAAGAGCCAAATTCAAAACGTAATGCAGGAATATCGCATACCTTTAACTGTGTCAGTTCATGCTCCATTTTTCGATTTTTGTCAAGTAGAAGAGACTCCATCTTGGTCATCTCTTCCCCACTCGTAGCAGCTTCCCAATCTTCAGCTTCAATAGAATTGTAACCCACAGCCTGCACCATACAAAAGGAAAACATCAAGCGGTTGAGGAAATTGTGTCAACCCAAGCACGTATAAATGTGAGATCTGTTTTCAAGCTCTATTTAAAATTAAAACTAAAGAAGGGAACATAAAATATCCATCCACCTCTAATTTCAAGTCTAAACTGGCTTTTAAGCATGTATTGCTAAAGAGTAGCAATTGATCAGGCCGGAAAGCTATTTTTAACACCACAGCTAAAGATTTATGGCTTAAATGGTTCAAAGTACAAATCAGGAAGGTTATCTTCAGGTCCAGCCAGAAATAGTAATAACATATTTTTCCAGCATATTTCTCCAAATGACAAAAATATAGCTTAAACATGGGCCTCGAGCAGTACTTTACATCATTAGAGTTTGTTATGATCTAATAATGAGTAGTTAGATATTAGTTATTAGTCCCATAATGAAAAGGGATATGTTAATGGTTTGACTAGTTCTTGTACAAAGCACATTAAGGCCAAATTCAATAAATTACTGCTTTTATATCAATTCATCAATACTTACAAATCCCATAAAGATCAAATTCTGGCACTTAAAATCCTGTTAAATTTCAGCTACTGTAGAAGAGCTAGAGAACCCACATGGGGGAAAAAACCTCTTAAAAAGACACATAGATTTAAAACCTTCTACGCAGATGTCCATCAGCAATGGTAAAAAAGAAAATGGAAACCAGGAACCCAAAATCTCCTGCAACCAAAACCCCCCTTTTCATTGATTTCTTTAATTGTTATAGTTGAAGCTCCAAACCATGCTTCCAGTATAAGCTAAACTGTAGCAAGAACATCCTTGAATTTAATCATATCAATAGAATTTACGAGGCTGAGAAAAGCTATGAAGAGTAACACCAGAAATGATAAACTCATATCCACATCCTGTTAATCATGAGAGGAATAAACTGACAGTACCTGAAAAATTTTAACTTTTTTACGCAAATCATCAACTAATTTTGAAGTTGGCCTTGCTTGAAGCTCTTTCTTCATCTCCTCAAGAGCAACTTCCTACATAGCCAAAAAAGAAGCAGCATTAATAAGCCAATATAGAACAGACTATGCCCAAAACACATTCCAAGACAAATAAATTGGATAGAAACTAAGCAAGTAATATAAAAACATTACGTTTTTTCTCTATGTACGATATCCAACACCAAAGAGAAAGCATTCTCCCGAAGGAACAAATTTGGAAAAGCAAAACTGGCAGTTGTGTGTCACTTAAGTGGATGCACAAGGCCGGGTGATATGGACACAAGCCCCCCAGGGTGATATTCATCCCATCCAGTTTCTCAAACCACTCTCTGAGCATATAAGCATGCACTTGCAATGATCGTACGCATGTACACACAGAAATGCAGATAAGAGTACCATCAACAGATACCATGCTTGAGATAACAGCAGTATACAGACAAATATTTGATAGACGCAGCTAGCTCATGCTGTAAGAACACTACTCTTGGACAAGTGCCAGATAGATATAATTACAAATCCAAACCCTTTTAAAATCTTTCTTCATGCTGGTAAACCATTACAAGGCCTAGATTATAAAGCATTGATTTAGTAACTGTCAGGGACTATTTGATTTCACTTACATTTTTTTTTCTAGTTTTTACTTTTCATTTCCTATTATTGATTTTTTTAAATAAAATTAGAAAAACCTGTTTGTTTGTTAATATTAATATAGTTATAACTTTATAATTGAATATGAAGGCGCACAATGGCTGAATCAAAGATAAGATCTGTCTTCTCACCTCTTTGTTTCAGTTTAATTCTAACACCCTCT
>JAOQMM010000007.1:8502484-8513161 GCA_027563515.1 Erythroxylum platyclados
TTACAAACCCATTGCTAGAATTTCGATATAATCCGTAATTGTTATATTTGAAATTCATGTGTAGCGACTAATGATTCATAATCATTAGGGATAACATAACCTAGGTTAAATAATCCGAGCTTGTGTGATTATTGCTTAGATTCGTTTGTTTTTCTTATTCATAAGGCGACTGTCTAATTAAACTTAACGAGCGTCTCCTAGGTTATCCTGTAGCTAGGGTTAATTAACGAGCTCTTCTTAATTAACTAAGACCTAAGGAAAAACCGAGATTAACAGAGCTTGTCGTTAATCTACGACCATTAGTTAAAGGAGAGGTAAAAGGACAACAATTCAATAAAATATGCTTAATTAGGGTGTAGGCCAAAATTGAACCAAAGAACCAGGTCCCTACCGAATTCCCCACATTTATCATTCTTCACATGTTTTTTTAATTTGTTTTATTAATTAGTTTTGTTATATTGTCTTATTAAACCAAATCCCCCAAAACCCTAAATACCGATTAATTTCATTTCGGAAACTTTACACACACTCTCTGTGGGATTGACCTAGACTGACCACTGCTACAATAGTAGGTCTAGTTATTTTATTTTGATAGCGTTACAACACGCTGTCAATTTTGGCGCCATTGCCGGGAGTGCGGTGTTTTAGTTTTTGTTATTGATTTTGATTGATGTTTTGTACATATTTGTTTGCAATTTGCTTCTTTTCAGTTCTTTCTTAATTTTTCACTTTTTGTTTATTGCTAGTGATTTAAATTTTTTTTACAAAAATCATGGATGGAAGTAATATCTCTCTTAATTCATATTCCTAATCTTATAATTATGTTTGGAGTGACCAACCTAACTTTAGTTATGGATGGTATAACCCACAAATTTACTTCTTTGATAGTTTGCAAGATGCACAGTAATTCTCGTATAGACCAGAAGTTTTTTATCACGACTCAGGTACATCTCTGGAAGATTTGCTTAATATTATGACTACTAACAATATTCAACTTCAACAAAGTTCACAGGAGTTCCAGCGGGAAGTAAGGCAATTTCCGCAAGATACAGGGTCTAGCGTTCCATATTTTGAAAACCAGCAAAATTCAGGTACTTCTCTTGAGGAATTAGTTAATGTTTGTGTTACTAATACTTTTCGATTACAGCAGGAAGAGATGCAATTCCAACAGGAAACAAATTCTAGAATCCAGAACTTGGCGAGCCAAATGGGTCAGCTGGCAAAAGCTCTCAACCGTCTAGCCTCACAAGCTAAAGAAATGCAACAATATCAAATTGAGGTGTACCCAAAGGATGTTAGCTTTCAGGACTTACAGAGTGATGAGGAGCTTGAGAATTTTGAGAGCAATACTCAAGGAATTGTGTGTGAAGAAGAAGTAGAGGAGGAGCTCGAAGCAGAAAAAGACATATCTTTTAGCTTAATGGTGAGTACTGAGTCCGTGATTATTTTTTACACTAACTTTTTACCTTTACCTAATAGATTGGAGAAATTAAATAAGGAATAAAAAGGTGAAGAGATATTTGACATCTTTCCAAAGTGCATGGACTCAGTTAAGATTGAAAGTCAGAGGATAGGGAAGATGCTGAATGGCAGTGATGATCAATTGAAGCCCTATCCAGGACAACCTCGTGTGGAAGTGGCACTAATTGTCATACCTAAAGATCACAATTTTGTCATGCAAAGAGAAGTATGGAGTCGAGCCAGCGACCCTAAAAAAAGGCACTTCTTAGGAGGCAACACAAGAGAAGTAAACTTCTTTTCTTTAAATTTTCGCGCTCTTTTTTAATTTGTTTGTTTTTGCTTATTTTAAGTTTTCATTCCAAATGAGAGAAAGAATAAAAAAAACAAAGAGACATTTGCTCATTTTCTATTGCTTCTAGGATTATATAGTCATGATCAGAGTGAATTGACTAGAGAATTTCATAGCAACTTTGACATGTATTTTTACTTTTGTGATTGGTCGATGTGCATTATCTTTGGAAGAGTAGTGACTAGTAGTAGACAAAGCCGGTGAGATTTTGAGCCTTTATAGACTTACACATTCATATCAGTCTCATTGTCTTTTGATAATGTGTGACCTTCATAACATGTACATCCTAATTTTGCCTTGAATTTCTATTCGAGACCACATTTTTATCACATGCATTAACATGGAAATGATTAGGCATTCTTTGTTTTTCTGAACTACATTAGCCAAATAGCCTACCCATTTTATGATTTATCCTTTGTTAGCCCTTTGAGCTTTATACCTTTTCTTTTTGTATTAACCACATTACATGCCTTTAAACTTAACCAAATGTCCTACCTAAGCCATAAAGCTAGTGGAGCATTTATGATTGTTGAGTTTATGGATGTACAAAATTCTAAGTGTGGGGGGTGTCCATATGTGTAGGCTAGTTATAATGTTGGGATGGTATTTTATGTCTTATCATTGACATTTTCATGTTGATGTAGTTTCTTTTAATTTTCATAAAAAAAGAGAAAAGAAAAAGAAAAGAAAAGAAAAAAGTAAAAAGCAAAAAGAAAAAGGAAAGAAAAAGAAATTTTTTTTAATAAATGTATCAATGAGGAAGTGCATATGTGTTGAAAAGTTGATTATGATTAATGCATCCTCCTAAAATTGTATCGAATGGGTTCCTTGAGTATATTGGATATGAGGTAAATGTTGTCTTGGAAGGTCCACTCATTATGGTTTCAATGTATTGTTTTCATAAATTATATACGTGATTCCTTCAGATTGATTGTGCTTCATGTGGTTTATGTGTGAGAGTTGAATTGAGTTGTGAAACATAGTTGTTGCATTCGTCATAGCTAACAACATCCAGTTTTGAATGAATGTTAACTTGTGCGCTTGATATCTCATTGAGTGTTGCTTGTTTCATTAGCTTTAATGGCTTTCATGCTAGTTTACCCAAATACATCTCACCCTACCTTAACCCACATTACAACCTTGAAAAGTCCTTTGATTCGTGATTTTGCATTGGAACTGTAGTGGTGGAGAAATGAAATGATTTGCAAAGTTGTGGAATGTCTTGATCATGAATGTTGTTGAGTGTACCCATCAACATATCTTATTTAAACACATTTTCCATGTCTACCATTAGATTGCTCAGTTTTTAAAGGTATTAAATGTTGATGGATCATGAGTAAAAGCTCGGAATGTTGATTTCTTGCTATAATTTTTGAAAGTCATTCATCTTTGTTTATGATTATATATTCTGGGGAAATATGGGAATTGAGTAAATGTTTCGGGTCTTTGAGCTTAATTTTGATGTTTTGCCTAAGGACGGACAAAAGCTAAGTGTGGGGGAAATTGATATGAGTTTAATTGTTGATACATTTAATCATTTATACTTAGCGATTAATGACACAAAATGCTTAAGATACTCACTTTAATTCATATGTGATTTTAGGCATAATTTAGAAGCAAAGAAATTAACGTGAGTCGAAAGCAATACATTTTGGCCATTTTTTGAAGATTAATATGCACTTGTCTTTATGGAGCAAGATTGAGAAATATTGGAGTAAGTAAAGACAAGAAAATCAAGATGACGAAGCAAGATAGCTCACAACTGTTATACATGGAAATTACATGTTTATCTAGTGTTTAATGGACAAGTGAGGGCAGCATGGTGAAGAATACAATGTATTTTATGGGAATTAGATGAATATAATGCAGTTGCTATCAACAAAAAGCAAAACGACGTGCAAGAGGAGCAAAAACATAAATAAAATGACACAACACAACCAAGGAGCTCCAAAACACCAGCTGCTAGAATGTTAAAGCACAAACATTGAAAGCATGCACTAAAATGATGCTAGCAAAAGGTGGGAAGAGACTAAAATGCACCAACAAAGTGGGAGACAAGGAGCCCAAAACAACAGGCATGCAAGGAGGAAACAACAGCAAATGCAAACAATTGTTTACGCTAATGCAAATGCTAATAGCATTTGAACATAAACGCACACAGCATTTGCGTTTAATGAAAAATGCAAACGTTGTTAAGGAGGAGAGGGTTTTTAAATTAGGAGAACAGAAAAAACAGGGGGAGGCGCTATACAAAAAAAAAGGAAGAAGGGGTTTTCGTGGGCTGAAGCTTTAGTGGATTTCCAGTAGGGGAGTTGAAGCGATTTTCTTCGAGAGAGCACAAAGAGAGAGGCAAGTTCTATCACATGGAGAGACCCATAGAGGGGTAGACCACCTGATGCCAATTTGGAGACGACATTGACGCTGACGTCCTAGGTTAAGGGTATTTCATTATTTTTGTTGTTTTTTTCCTCTCTTTAGAAATTGCTCGTGTTATCCTATGTGTATGGATAATCGTATTATTGTTATAGTTCAATTATTTGTGTATGAACCTATTAGGTATTGTAAAAAGATGATTTTAATGCGTTCATTGGATTGTTTATTTACAAACCCATTGCTAGAATTTTGATATCATCTGTAATTGTTATATTTGAAATTCATGTGTAGCGACTAATGATTCAAAATCAATAGGGATAATATAACCTAGGTTAAATAATCCAAGCTTGTGTGATTATTGCTTAGATTGGTTTGTTTTCCTTGTTCATAAGGCAGTTGTCTGATTAAACTTAGCGAGCATCTCCTAGGTTATCCAATAACTAGGGTTAACTAACAAGCTCTTCTTAATTAACTAAGGCCTAAGGAAAAACTGAAATTAGCAGAGCTTGTCATTATTCTATGACTATTAGTTTAAGGAGAGGTAAAAGAACAACAATTCATGAAAATATGCTTAATTAGGGTGTAGGTCGAGATTGAAACAAAGAACCGGGCCCTTACCGAATTCGCCAGATTTATCATTTTTCACATGTTTCTTTAATTTGTTTTGTTAGTTAGTTTTGTTATATTTTCTTATTAAATCAAAATCCCTAAAACCCTAAATACTAATTAATTTCATTTCGAAAACTTTACACACACTCTCTGTGGGATTGACCTAGACTAACCATTGCTACAGTAGTAGGTCTAGTTATTTTATTTTGATAGTGTTACAACATGTTGTCAATGCTCTTCAATTCATAGTTTCTGGCTGCCTCTCCCAAACGTATGCATGAAGTGGCAGTACCAATTACTGGTCTGGCATACTCCTTCATTACTGGCTGCCTTTCACCCATCTCTTGATCTTCAAGCTTGGGTTCCTCAAAATTGTCTTCAAAGTCCCTTTGAGGTCCTCTTATCTAATGCACATTATTAATAACAAGGGTGAGTTCACTTTCCCGAGATCTCCTTCCTCACATAAACAAAATAAAGAAAAAACTAAATTAGTAACGAAAACTGCTAAAACAACTCAATGAAATAACATGACAGAAATGTATGCATGAATAGATAAAAAAATCGACAAAACAATCAAAATTAAATTAAGTGCAAACACTAAACACCTCCCCAATAATGGCGCCAAAAACTACTTGTGCCCACAATAAGTTGTAAAAATACGTAGGCTATCCTACGCGCAAGTATACGAGGTAGTTGTAGTTGATTACCCAGGGTGGTCTCCTACGGAGTTGAAATTGTTCCACTCAAATTAATCTTGAACAAAAATAAAAAACAGATTCAATACTAAACATTCTATCCTGATTTGTTGAGTTAAGGCTTTAAAGAAAATCACAAAATTAGATTGAAAAGTAATTGATTCAATTGGAAGAAAAAATAGATTAATCAAAGTGGAAAACCCTTGAAAATTAATTTCACTAATTTAATCTCCTATGCATGATTAAGGGGAAATGATTCGATAGTTATCTTACTAAAATTAACAGTAGGGTTCTAAGATTAACTCGAATAATAAGCTAAATTTAACTTTCGTATTCAACAAGTTATCATCCGAATTAATTATGGAAACCCAACTACTAATTACCATTAAATTAATATATTTCTAATTCTTAACCTAAGCATCTATAGTTTCTCGTTCCATATTAAACTTCTTCTCTCGATCCTTTGTTTAATACCAAAATGATGCAAAGTTTGGTCATACTATTACATCCATTTAGTTTAGAAACTATAGTAAACATAAGACAACAACACAGTCCCTCAATTATACATATTTGAATAAAATAGCTACATTAATCCTCAAGAAAAAGAGATTAGCCCATCACGAAAATAACAAGATACATCATATTCAAATACTTCACTCCCATCTTTATCAGTATAAGAGAAGTATTAAATCAATAAACTAAGCAAATAATTGAAATAAACTATCAAGAGCTAACATAGTATGAGTCGTCAACTAACAAGGGAGTAAGCTCAATAAAACAACGGAGAAATAATAGATAGAATGAGCAAACAAGTGTTCAAATGAGGGAGCTGCGGTGATCTCCAACCACTCTCAAGCTTCCTGCATTGGCTCTCGCCTTCTGCTTCTGCTTTGTTCTTACGCAGATGATCTACTGCTCACGTTAATTCCACCATTGCTTCCTTTCTCTGCTCTTTCTCTCTTTTACCTTCTTAGCCAAAGCTCTTCTCTACTTCCCTTCTCCGCCTTCTTTCTCTCTATCTGTTTTGTGTCCCCGAATAAGTCCTTGTGTGTCTGTGTCTCGAATTTGGAATGTGTAGAGTGTGCCACCACCCTCCATTCTTTCTGTTTGTAGTCTCCTTTTAGGTATAGGTTTTCGAGCCCTTAACCTTGCAGATGCCATGTAAATAATTAGATGAATTAAAGTAAAAACATGTCATAGGAATGACTATGAAAGTCACGGGTGTGACTCATTGTCACCTTCATGCAGGTTACACCCTTGAGTTACGTGGTCACGGGTGTGACCATGTAATTAAATGTGTGGCCATGCAATTAACGTGTGTGACATGCAGAATTCTTCTAATTTCCATGCAACAATCATAAGACAATCCAAATAACATTCATGCAATATTAACACTATTTTCACTCAATTCATCTCTTATTTGGATCAAAACACATAAATTTGTAACCAAAATCAAGATATGAAGGCAAGCAAAGTCAACAGACATTAGACACAATAGTATTAGGTCAAAGAGAGGCCAATAGTTCTTGTAAGATTACCTTTTAGTGGTTATTGGAATTCTAAGATACTTAAGAGGAAGTTGCCACTACTTAAGGCCTATGGTTAGAGATAACTTATTTGCAATCCCATAACCTCTTATAGACGCATAAATACAACTTTTGCTTGTGTTGATTGCAAGGTCTAACATATCTATACATAGGAATCAAAGTTAATTTAGTGTCTACAACACTTAAAAGGAGAAGGTCATTAACAAAAGAGAGCTTAAATATTTTTGTTTTTTTATATTTGTTGTGATAGGTGAAATCAAGCCCTTATTCAATCTTCTTTTTTGTCAGTCTTATCATTGCCTCAATACATATGGTGAATAGATAAGTAGACATGAGGTCTCGTTATCTTAAACCTCTTGCTTTATTAAACATATGAGTAAGACCTCTATCATTAGTATATTGTAGGAACGGGTAGTGACATAGATTCAACCAATAGATGAACTCCTTAGGAAAGCCAAATGCCTCGATGTTGTTTAATAAGGAGGTCTAGCTAACTGAATCAAACAAGTTTTGAAAATCTATCTTTGTTGAGAAACTTCTAATAGTTTTCTTCTTGTGGTAGTATTTGAAAAGATTCTATATCAAAAGTATATTATATTATATGATCAATTAAGTTATTTTTATTATTTATTTTATCAATATATACAAAATTTTCAACTAATTTAATAGTTAAGAATTAGCTAAATAAATTAATCAATTACAATTTCAATATTCTTGATAAACTTGAGTAAAAGAGAAATTGATGTATGGTATACATCCATTATTTTTAGTATTGTTCTCATGGTATATTGCTTGTGTTTTTGATGAATTTGAAGGATTTGATACTTACTTTAAGAAGATTTTACATTTCAAGTCATATTTCTATCCATATAAGGAAAAGAAGCAAAGTAGAAGAAGAATTAGATTGAAATGGAGTAATTTGGAAGATATGGAGAAGAATCACATCATACGGTAGTGTACAAAGTCGTGTGTTGAGGGTTGTGTATAAAAATGGTTGCTTCTATTTCTCTAGAATACCCTATACACCCTATGTTACCCTCTAGACGAAGAATACAAAGTCATATGCAGTCTTAAATATGTATCCATGTTGATGTTGTTAATTTCTAAAGAATTTTATGGAATACAATACTAACTAAGTTGAATTATATATGGGATTATGGAGCTCATTTAAAGTTAGGATTTCATGTTTTAACAAAGAAAGGATGTAGAAAAGAAGTTTTTGTCTAAGGAACAATGTAAGAGTCATTTTGAAGCTATTTTGCATTGGTCTTGATCAAGAATTCATCATTCTTTAGAGACAGAGGAAGAATTTAACAATTCTTTGGAGATTTCAAGATTCAAGAACATGATTTCTTTTTATTGTTTTCTTTATTACTTTTAATTTGATTTTTTTTGAGAAAATGGTAATGAATTAAGCCATTAAAGTCAATCAAAATTTACAAAAGAGCTACAAAGAGTTATATAAAAGTTTACCATGACGAAATATCCTAAGGAATAATCCCAATTTCAACATTCTTTAGAAGTTGGGACAGTTACAAATTACATATTCCAAATTGTAGTACAATAATCAACATTATGACATTTGGACTGGTATTGACTAGTATAGCCTCTAATTTATACGAGGATCCTACTTTTTTTATGAAAAATGTGAGCATTCCTCTCATCCCAAATGGGTTTGATAAGAAAGGAAAGAACTAGACAAAAGCACCACTTGATTGTGGTATTAGCATGCTTAATAGTAACACACCATGATTTGATGGAATTCCAATCACCTGGAGCATTTTGAATGTAACACTTATGTAATAGAGATTTCCAAATGGTAGTGACAAAATCTCATTGAAAAAAAGAGATGATCATTGCTTTCTTAAGGTCTTTAACAAAGAATACACTAGCTAGGCATGTTAATATACTTTTGTAACCTGTCAATAGTTGACAATTTGTCCTTCATGGCTAACCAACGTGACGGATGCTCAGGGATGTAGATGTTTGAACCAGACAATATGAGTCCAAGGTATCTTGCTGAAAAGACTTTAAAGAGCCTTTCTACAGGATTGATTAGTGAACTTGGCATTTTTAGTATGCTTCTAAATGATGCTATCTTCTCCTTCACTAAAGCAATTTTGGGTGATTTCTGCAATAAGGGAGCTTGGAATGGAACTCCGTCTGACAATGAGTTTATTAACCAAAGCTTCAGCAATTGATAAATTTTGACTAATAAAAGGTTTGAGAATTTCCATTTCTTGTAAGTTGTATAAAGGCCCACAAGAAAGCCAATTATCAAACCAAAAACTGGTTAATCTCCCATTTCCAATAAGAGAAACAAAATCATTCTTTAACAAATCTCTAGTTCTCATAATTGCTCTCAAAGTAGAAGCAGAGGATGATCTAACCTTAAACTCTAAATGCTTATGTTCTTTATATAGATATCATGGATCCATTTGCACCAAAGAGCTGGTTTGTTACTCGTTAATCTCCATAATCTTTTAGAAAGCATGATAGTGTTCATTATCTTAAGTGAAATCATACTAAGCCCTCCATTTTCTTTAGGTAGACAAACCTCCTTCCATTGCATCTTAGCCCTTTTTATAGTATCATCATTTCCACTGCAAATAAACCTATTACATATAATTTCAATGGACTTAATGATCTTCCTGCAAAAAGTAATATGAGCATAGCAAAACACATTAATGGAGTTTAGAAAAGAAGCAACAAGTCGAGCTCTAATAGTAGTGGAAAGAGTTTTAGAGCTCCAAGTGGAGATTAATCTTATTAATTAGGATGCTGAAGTCTTTAGAGGATGGATTGGATGTAGAAATAGGAATGCCTAGATAAAACATAAGAAGGGATTGCATTTTGAAGCCATTGATATGTTGGGTTTGGCCGTGGATCTATGCATCACATGTATGGATAGGTAGCGGAAGTGTCAGAATCAAAATTCTAACTCCACGACATTCTCGAAACCACATAATCACAATGCATGCATAATCAAAACCATAAGAACATGAAATTAAGATTTCATACTTTGTAAATCTCCTCCTTTCTTAAATCTTCTCCTTAGTTTGGGTTTTCACAAACACCAAAACCTTCCTCTTCCTTTCTCAAGCACGTAAAGATGGAGAAGAATCCAATGTTTAAAGGTGATTAGAGCACCAAACTAGATGGGTTCTAGTAGATGCTCAAGTGTGAGAGATCAAGACCTAGTTACATGCAATCAATTTGCATGAACAAGTCTCAAATTTATCATAGCTCTGATGTTTCAGAACTCTTTTGGCCCTTAACCTCACTATTTCGTGTGTTTATGGCTAGATATATCAAGTACATAAGTGAAGAACTCACTTATAAACTATCAGTCTTCGCATCGGCCACGATCGTGGACAGCTTAAAAATAGCCAAGCACACTTAGTTTTTCATCCCATCTTTTATGCATGTGAGCCTTAGGTTCCTGGTTATTTTGGCACTTAAATTAACTCTTAATCCGAGCATATCATGAATGGTTTCATGATGCCAATTTATCGGAATGTAAGTTGATTAACATTCGAACATTTCAATTGTTAATTATCCGACTTACAAACCTTTCCATAGTCAATTACCGTGCAATTCGTCCCTTCACCATTCTATACCCCACTTGGTTCGGAGTATGGGC
>JAOQMM010000007.1:8540080-8551598 GCA_027563515.1 Erythroxylum platyclados
TTTCATTGATTAGAGTTTATCTATAGGTATTTATACAAGAACCTATATAAGTTAAAACTAGAGATACGTAATCCCTATATTCATGCTTCTACTAGATACATAATCCCTACAATTATGCTATTTTCAACACCCCTACAATCACATAGTCAGCTATATACGGCTATATTCTGTAACAATAAGCATTCAAATGGTGCAGCTGAGTGAAATTCAATAAGTTGAGTGAAAAGGGAAACAATGCTACTTAGAATTTGTTAATGTCATAATTTTTACATCTAACTATTATTAAACGCTATTTATATTTTCCAAAGCCATATTTTTTATGCAAAATTACTTTTCTCTTTATCGTTGCCAATCTTAGAAAATATTTGCCAAAGCTATGGAAGATATTCCATTCATACATGTAAATTGACAACAAAGGCCATGAGTCCTTAACTTCTTTATGCATAGAAGATAGTTTATAGCTGAAGCCATATTGTAGAGTTTATAGCTGAAGCCATATTGTATGCAGAAGCAAATTCAACAGCAAAGCATTGTTACTTCCACTTTACGTGAAATCCAAGTAATACCCAGACATTTTGTATGGATTAATAGGGAAACAAAGAAGAATTGAGTTCTACCTGCAGCTTAACTTTAATATCCAATACCATACGCTCCCTTTCAGCCTGTAAAATACAGCTATTATGGTCAAAAGCTAAGACTTCAATCTCTACAATTGCATTATGATTGTGGTAAGAGGAACTTACAGCCCTCTCCATTGGACTAAGAGAGTCCTTGCCCACTTGTACAGATGGAGAGCTGATTACATAGTAGAGAATTATGATTGTTGCAGTAAAGCAGAATTACAAAGGCAATCAGTATAATATGGAAGACATAGATAATATAAATTTGCAAAACATAAATACCCAGGAGTATGTTTTATGTACTCAAAAGCTCCGCTGGCTGCTGCAAGAATTTGCTTCCTCTTCTCCTCTTGATCTTCTGATCTAATGTTTGAAGGAAACCTATCATATGTGTATTTAGCGCCAGATCCTGAAAAACCAAAGGCCATACCTTAGCCTCATCTGAACATGTAATAGTATCAAATTAAATGCATATTGACAATAGTATATTAGGAGATTATTTAAGTAAATTAATAATTCTTGTGTACTTTTACGTATATATTAATACAATGATATAGAGTCAACTTAATTCACCTAATTCCCTAATTTACATGGTGAGCCTAAACCCTAAATTTTTTCCCTGTTTCCTTTATTCATGCAGCCGCCTTCAGATATTGGAGATCATTGTAGTGTCCATAGACTGCCATAAGATTGAAAACAGTGGGGCATCTGTGTGCATTAAGTATGATACCTCCACATTCAAGACATTGAGATGAGGGTGGTTAGGTGGTTCTCAGTTCCCTCACCACGAAATCAAATATGGAAATAGACCAAAAAGAATCATTTGGTCAGTCATACTGGGGGAGAAGCAGAAGACATAGCACTAGTAATACATCAGTAGATGCAGACATGACCCTTTTTACAGTGTTTTGTTTTCTTTTACTTTCTGTTAAGCTCAAATTAAAAAATAACAAAAACCAACAAAAGGGAGCAACATCTCCTCGTGAGGTAAAGCAGCAGGTAGGGTCATTAGTGGGAGGGGTGCCTTCTAAGGTCGCCAGCACGAAGAGGACGTTGTAGGCAAGAAGAAGCGTCACTGATGGTGTTTGATTGTTACTGGTAGAGAGATGAATGGTGGCGATACAAAGCGGGCAGTCAACAGCACGGAGAGAAGGGAGACATCACTAGAGAGAGAAGCAGTTGCCAAAGAGCTAAAAATTACCAATATAAAACCATCGCTAGAATAGATGCAGCATGAAAGAATGTCTGTATGAAGAATTCATCAATGCTACAAATTGTAAAGACTGTGTAACTGTTAGTTTGATAGTACGTTTGATTATAGGGACCTTATTGCCTAATTAATTTTTGATTAGTTAGTATATATATGTAGCTATACTCTATACAAATATAAGAATACAGAAATACCTTTCTCTTAAATAGTATCAGAGTCAATCTTGACTATTTGAACTTTTTGTAGCCTCCATTCTGCTCATTGAGCAAGGTGAGGTCTTCTTTATCTTCTTTCAATTCAGATATGTCCAGTGAGCAGAACTTTTAAAACAAAACAAGTCACCCATTCTAAGAGACCATTTGCACTCACCACTAGCACAACTAGGAACATCAACAATCGACTGGCCTCTCCCTGAAGACCAGTCACTCAAAGCCCTACGCGTGAGCCTCATGCATCGCCTGAATATTTTGTCTCCTCTCCCACGAGCCGATGCACAACAGCATGTGCAACGAAGTTCACAAAATATTAGATTTTTTTTATTTGAGATTTTATGGTTGCTCCTGCTTTGTTTTTGACTATTTTGTCTCTATTTGGTTGACGAACAAAAGGTTTTGGTTGTGACTAATGTCATTCCTATGATATCTAAGATCACAAAATATAAATTGATTGATCACAATTATTTGGATTGATGTAAGACAATTTGGATTTACCTACAGAACATTTCTAAAGACCATCACCTCACTAATGATCTTTGTTGATATTATAGAAATAATCAGCTAATTATTTCTAGAGATAATTAGCTGATTCTAGAAACAGCCTCTCTACTAGTTAGGGATAAGGTTGCATATTACTGGACCTCCCTAGATTTCTCATTTAAGCAAAATTTTTACTGGGTTGTTATTGTTATTGTTCTAGATAATTAGTTGATTCTCTATAGATTATTAGTTAATATTGTATTAATTAGTTGAGGTTTTATTGCTTAGAGAATAAATAGATTCTTCTTAATTTAAAGAAGTAATTAGGGTTGTATTGTCCTATATATTCATTTTACTATTCACAGAAAAATTAAGGAAGAATTACTTTGTCTTCGTTCTTTATGGCATCAGAGCCACGACTCTTCTAAAATATTTTTTCCTTTCTAAGATCAAATTATTCCTAAATGGACGATCGCTTAGCGATGACTAGCAAACGGAGAAACTCCTCATCCTCCAATGATGATTTCAACAGTTCGAGTGTGACTAATCCCGATGTTTTGACAAGATACGTACAACATAATTGTGATCTTCTTGGCTCAAACTTGCCTTTTCAATTGACAAATTACAAGTAGAATGGTCAGAATTACCTAGAATGATCGTAAACAATAAAGTTGGCGATTGACGATAGAGGAAAACTCAAGTATTTGAATGGAGAGACAAGGCCAGCTTCGAATGATCCAAATATAGCAATATGGAGGTCTGAAAATTCTTTGATCACAGCTTAGTTGATTAATTCCATGGAACCTACAATCGGAAAACCTCATAACTGCCAATAGTTAAAGGCTTTACCTAGACATGTGGCGTAGACTATTCTGAGACTTTTTCACCAGTGGCAAAGTTAAACACAATTTGAGTCCTCCTTTCAGTTGTTGTTAATCTTGACTGGCCTTTAAATCAATTAGATGTCAAGAATGCTTTCTTGAAATCTAGATGAAGAAGTATATATGAAGCCTCCCCCTGGATTCTCTGAAAAGTTTGGAACCAAGGTATGCAAATTAAAAAAATCCTTGTATGGTCTTAAGCACTCTCCCAGAGCCTGGTTCAAAAGATTCACAAAGTTCGATAAGAGTAAGGACAATCTGATCAGACTTTGTTCACTAAGAGATCCACCAAAGACAAAATTTCAATTCTAATTGTCTATGTGGATGATATAATTTTGACCGGAGATCATATAGAAGAAATGAGAAAACTTAAGCTAAGTCTAGCCAAAGAGTTCGAAATTAAGGACTTGGGCTAGCTAAGATATTTTCTTGGAACACAAGTAGCAAGATCAAAAAAGGAAATTGTGGTCTCACAATAGAAGTATATTTTAGATCACTTAAAGGAGATTGGAATGAGTGGATGTAAACCTTCAGACACTCCAGTAGAGTTTAATGTCAAACTTGGAGATATTAAAGATGGAATCCTAATAGATACAGGAAGGTACCAGAGATTGGTGGGGCAATTAATGTACTTGTCTCATACAGGACTTGATATTGCCTTCGCTGTAAGTATGATTAGCCAATTTATGCATTCCCCATGCAAGGAGCATCTAGAAGCTATGTACATTCTCCTTCGATATTCAAAGTTCACTCTCAGAAGGGGGCTTTTTTCCCAAAAAAACAAAAATAGAAGAGTGGCGGTCTATGCTGATGCAGACTAGGCAGGATCAACTATTGATAGAAGATCTGATTTATATGTATTGTACATTCCTTTGGGGCAACTTAGTTACATGGAGATGTAAGAAATAGAGTGTAGTTGCTAGGAGTAGCACTGAAGCAAAATTTAGATCAATGGCTCAAGGTGTATGTGAAGTTCTATGGCTACAAAGAGTTTTGGAAGATCTTCAAAGTCCAACAAGCTTTCCTATGAGATTGTAGTGCGATAATAAGGCGACCATCAATATTGCCCATAATCCAGTTCTTCATGACAAGACAAAACACATTAAAATTGATAAGCACTTCATCAAGGAAAAACTTGAAGCAGGAATAATTTGTACTCCATTCATTCCAACCACGCAACAAGTTGCAGACATATTCACTAAAGGATTGTTAAGACAACCATTCGAACTTCAAGTTAACAAGTTGGCCATGATAGATATCTTTGCACCAACTTGAGGGGAAGTGTTGGTAAATTACAAAAGCTGATATCTAATAGATAATGATCCCAATAAAATAGGAATATCTTATCCTAGATTCTAGATAAGATAAATCAGCATCTAAGTAGTTAAGGTGCTGCAGATTAGTAGAGATTCTATACTGGCTGTATTTTTTTTTTCCTATTTAAGATGCATCAGTCAAGAAATAAATGTAGAATACAACAGAACTTTAGTTTCGGTTTTCCTATCCAATTATGTCAACAACACCTCATCATTACTATTTGCTGACGCAGGTAACACATCTACGTGTCTTATTTCCTATTCATTACAATGGGTCATTAACTTTGGTGCCTCAGATTATATGATAGGTAATTCTGGTCTCTTATCTAAGTTCTAGAAACCCTCAAATCTCTCCAATATTACTTTAGCTGATGGGTCTACTTCTACTGCTATTGGTTCTAGCACTATTAATCCGACTCCATTGCTTTCCTTGTCCTAAGTCTTAAACCTACTAAGGTTTCCTTTAATTTAATATCTACAAGTTGCCCTAAATTATTATATTTTACTTTCCTGATTATTGCGTTTTTCAGGATAATATGAAGAAGAAAATTATTAGTAAAGGACTTAAATAGGAAGGTCTCTACATTCTAAATACTCAGGTGTTAATACCCATTTCTTGTTCAGGTGTCAAACTCCTTTTCAAGCTGCTCATTGTCGATTAGGACATCCCTCCTTAGTTCTACTGAAGAAGTAATGTCTTTAATTTCATATTGCATCTTGCTTAGATTGTGAGTTATGTCAGTTTGTCAAACATCATCGTCTATCATCAATTCACCAAGTTACCAAATGAGCTAATTTTCCTTTTGAGTTAGCACATTTCAATGTTTAGGGTCCATGTCCTACTGTGTCCAAAATTGAGTTTTAGTGTTTTGTTACTTTTGTTGATGATTTCTAAAGTCATTTTGAATCATTTTCCCATTTTGTTTCTTTTTATACTAAAAGAAAAACATAGTTTAATGTCCCTATCCACACCTCGAGAAGTGATCGTGCAAAAAAAAAAATTTCACACAGTTCCAAACCTACATCATCTAGAATAATATTCTTTATCGATCCTTATGTGTTGACAAATCATCGCAAAATAGTGTGGCTGAAAGAAAAAAGGGACATCTCCTTGAAACTAATAGAGCATTCTCATTCCAAATGCATGTTCCTAAACAATTTTTGGACCAATGTGGTCTTCACAACCTATTTTTTGATTAATTGTAAGCATTAAACTATTCTCTGGGGTGAAATTCCATATAATATTCTTTTTCTTACTCAACCCTTATTCCTTACTATGCCATGAATATTTGGTAGAACTTGTTTCGCTCGTGATGTTCGTCCCCAAGCCACTAAGTTAGATCCTAAATCCTCAAAATGTGTTTTCCTAGGCTACTCTCACCTATAAAAGGGGTATCAGTGCTAATATCCTAATCTTAACAAATATCTTGTGTGAGCTGATGTAACATTTTTTAAACACATTCCTTTCTTTCCTATGTGCTCAATCTCTAATAAGGAGGATGATAATTTGTTAGCTCATAAGATCACATATTAGACCACTAATGTTACTCCTACACATCATATTCATACACACCACAATCACAACCACTGCCTATTGACCTAGTCTATTCTAAAAGACAAGATCATCCTAATACAAGTTCGGTACCCGTCTCTTATTCGACATCAGATCCAACATTTGATGATCCTGATCTCTCAATTGCTCTTAGCAAAGGTGAACATTAGTCCACTACCCTATTTCCTCTTTTGTTTCTTATGATCATTTGCCTTCTCTTCTTATTCTTTTGTTGCCTCACTTGATTTTATGACTCCCTGAAAACTATTGATGAAGCCTTCTACCATTATGGCTAGCATAATGTTATGCTTCAGATGCTAATGGTACGTGGGATTTAGTGAACTTACCTGTATGAAAGAAAGTTATTAAATGTAAATGGGTATTTGCAATCAACATCAATCATGATGGATCGTGGCTCGGGTTAAAGCATAACTTATGGCAAAAGGCTATGCTTAGACATATGATATGTTATTTTGATACTTTCTCTCTTGTTGTTAAACTGACGTCTATTTGTCTATTCATTTCTATGGCAACTACTTATGGATGGGCCTTTACATCTACTAAACATCAAAAATGTCTTCTAACATGGTGTCTTTCAAGAGGAAGTGTATATAGAGCAACTACTTGGATTTGTTGCTCAAGGGGATTATGGAAATTTGTCATCTTCAAATGTCCTTATGTGGTCTAAAATATAGTCACCTTGCGTGATTTGGAAAATTTAGTCAAGTCGTGAAAATGTTTGGCATGAATAAATAAACATTCTACATTTGGTATAATTCTCCTTGTTGTGTATGTGGACGATATTGTCATTACTAGAGTGATACTACAGGCATTTTATCTTTGAAATCCTTCCTTCATAGTCAATTTCACAAAAAAGATGTAGGGGTCTTAAAGTATTTTTCAGAAGTACAGGTCACAAGTAGCAAGAAAGACATTTTCTTGTCTTAAAGGAAACATGCACTAGATCTATTAACTGAAAACAAAATGTTAGGAACTAAACCATGCAATGTCAAATGCTCCCTAACTTATAACTCACCAAAACGGAGTCTTGTTTGACTAACATGAGAATAATAAGAGATTGATTAAAAATTTGAACTATCATACAATAACTTGCCCTAATTTCCTACCATTATTATAAGTCAATTCACGTCTTCTCCAACCGTTAATTATTAGGCTGCCTAGGAACAAATCTTATGCCACTTAAAGGGAGCTCTTAGACGAGGGATACTGTATAAAAATCATGGACATAATCATATCTCAATCCAACCGTTAATTATTAGGCTGCCTAAGAACAAATCTTATGTTACTTAAAGGGAGCTCTTAGGCAAGGGATACTGTATAAAAATCATGGACATAATCATATTGAGTGTTCCTCATATGCTGCGGGCTCTAAGATTGACCGAAAATCCACCACTCGCTATTGTGTCTTTATTGGAGGAAATTTGGTCTCATTAAAAAGCAAGAAGCAAAATGTTGTGTAGAATCTAAATATAGAGTTATGGCACAGTCAACATGTGAGATAATGCGGATATTTCAGCTTTTAACAAAAATTGGTCTTAAATCCTCAATACTAGCAAAGTTGTGGCGTGATAATCAAGCTACTCTACATATTGCTTCTAATTATATGTTTCATGAACGAACTAAACATATTGAAATTGATTGTCATTTCATTCATTAAAAGTGCAGTAAAACTTGATCTCTATAGGATATGTCAAAAATGGAGAACAACCTAAGAGATATTTTCACAAAACTCTAAATGTAGCTCAGGTCAACTATATTTGTAACAAGTAGAGCATGATTAATATCTATTCTCCAACTTAAAAGGAAGTGTTAAATATTATAAAAAATGTGTAACTATTAGTTTGATTATAGGCTTGATTATAGGAATCTTATTACCTAATTAGTTGCTGATTAGCTAGTATATATATGTATCTATACTTTGTACAAACACATAAAAACAAAAATACCTCTCTATAGTTTACAATCAGAAACAACAGCGCCTAAATCTCACCAGAACAAGTGGCCAAGAAGGTGATAAGCTAATAAAGTTAAATGATTTATTTGAAAAAGCTTGCTAGAAGAAATAGAAAGTGGTCAGGAAAGATGGCATTCGTAAAGTAAAGGTCAAATTGGGAAAACTAAGGCTATTACTCAGATACAAGTGAAGAACTATAGAAATGTGTGCTTTTGGGTTGTTAGACTATATTATTAAATGTATCATTACATGTTTTTTTGGAAAATAACATTACATGTTGCCACGTATTGTATTCCTCTCCACCAATTTTGGTTGTATGCATTTTGTCTTATTCCTCATGCCACATTCTCATAAACTTTCCCCAAAGGCAAAAATGTAATTTATGTCTGTATTATCCACTGGTCCTCTATTAAAATATTCCACCTTAGCCAATGTTACCTTCTTTGAACAAGCACCTTATACCCTTCCTCTTCAATTGAGTCATCTCCATCTTTACCAAACTTTACTCTACCTATCGATTCCCTTCCCTCAGTAATTCATGATTCTGATACCTCTTCTTTAACACCATCAAATTTGAGAATATCCCCACCAAGTGAGAGTATGAAGAGTGATCCTTAGGCTATGACTACTCCTCTTAATACCATGACTAATCATCTAAGCTAGATTTACCCATTCTCCTCCATATCTAGTAATTATCATCATATCTCTTTCTTTGTCTTTTACCATTCTTTATCTCTTTGTACTGCATTTGTTTTCAATTTTTCTGATGTGTCTACCTAAGACGATGGTTGAGGCTTTGACACAATCTACGTGGCAGGCTATGATACTTGAGAGCATGACAAATCTTCATTCTAATGGTACTTAGGAACTTCTACGTTTACCTTTTGCCAAATCTCCTATAAGTTGCATATGGGTGTTCACTGCTAAAGATCGCCTAAACAATATTGTCGATCGCCTTAAGGCTTGCTTCAAGTCCAAGAGCTACATTTAAATCTTTGTTGTAGAGTATGAGAACACACTCTCTTACGACTAAGATCACTTCGGCTTGACTTGTTATTTCTCTAGATGCCCACTAGCGCTTGCATCATATTGACATTAAGAATGTGTTTCGGCTTGACTTGTTATTTCTCTAGATGCCCACTAGCGCTTGCATCATATTGACATTAAGAATGTGTTCTTTTATGTTGCATTCAAAAGAAAGCCTATATGGAGCAAGGACCAAGGTTTGTTGCTTATAAGAACTCTTTTGGCTAAATATGTCGACGTAAAGAAATTATTTTATGACCTCAAGCAGTCTCCTCCTCCATAGTTTGGCAAGTAAGTACAACTATTTATGATTTTAGTCTCCAACATTATCATTTAGCCCATTCTATGTTTTATGATAAAGCATAACCTTATTATTGTCTATATATGTCCTGGTCATTATGATTCAGTACAAATCTCTAGGTATAGGGCTTCTATTACAACAATTTTCAAACAAATAACCTTGATCTTTTATAGTATGTTTTAGGTAATGAGATAGCATTGTTAACAAAAGGAACTTACCTCTCTGAAAAAATATACTACTGATTTGTTGTAAAAGACTAGGTTATTGGAATCTAAGCCTATAGATACTCTTAAAGATCCCTATCACACCTAATACGTGGGAGGCATATTCTGATCCAGCTAAATATCGCAAGTTCTTGGTAAGCTGTTGTACATTACATAGCTTAGTGAGTCAATTTATCCTCTCCTCATGTTGAACATTACCACTACATTTTGTAGAGTACATCAAGAGGCCTCTTGGACAAAGACTAATGTACCATAATTATGGACATTGATATACTAAGAATTGAAAATGCAAATTATGTAGGTTCACAATTAAACAGTCATACCACTTCAAACTATTATGCATTTGAAGAAGGAAACTTAGTCTCATGGAAGAGCAAAGAGCAGCGCGTAGTAATGCAGAGGCTAAATACAAGGCCATGTTAATTGCAACATGTGATTTATTATAGGTTCATCACCTGTTAGAAGAAATTTGGATTCATTCTCTTAGACCTATGTCACAGAAGCCTATGAGATTGATACGTGATAATCAAGCATCACATAGACAGAGGAGGACTATCATTAAAGAGAATTATGTCAAAGCAATTGATTACATAGTTCACAATTTCTCAAATCAATCAGTCAATTTGTTTACCAAGTCATTAGGAGGTCCACAAGTTTCATATTTACTAAACTAAACATGAAAATTATATCTTTCGTCTAATTTAAGGGGTGTTGAGAATAGTGTATAATTAGTAGGATTTTTTTTGTGGAAATTAATTATTCTTATGTACTTTCATGAATATATTCATACATTGGCAACTAAGGTCAGCTTAATTCATCCAATTCTCTAACTCAAAGAAGCAATTATCAACTGCATATACCTGACAATCCAGCATCTGGATCTGATATGGTTATAATCTCTGGCTCCACCAATGACCAAGGGAGAATAGAAAATGGGTTCTGACCCCTTCCAATTGCATCTTGCAACTTATCAAGAAGATTATTGTTATTATTTTCATCTGATCCTACGCATCTCTCAAGGTAATCCAAGAAACCATGAGAATCTAAAAACTGGGTTATCTGTCAAGTTAAGGAAAGTAAAATGAGGACAAGTAATGGGAACTTTTGAGCAAATCGTCGTCACGTAGTCCACTGGCTGAAGCGCGTAGGTAACTCCTAGTTGAATCAGCACCGAACGTGATCGGATCGGTCCATACCCAACAGCGCATTTGACACGAATCACGAGGAGCCCCCTGTCGGGATTCTCTACGTGATGAGACTGTTCGCACCGGCGGAACAGAAGGCTCGAGTGCGCCTCGGGTGGAGAAAAAAGATGTGGGCGAGGGGTACAATACGAGGACTTCCCATGAGGTCACCCATCCTAGTACTACTCTTGCCCAAGCACGTTTAACTTTGGATTTCTGATGGTATCCGGTGCATTAGTTCCAGTATGATCGCACCCAACAGTTTACGCTAGAAATACCTACTCATATAGATGTAGCGTCACCCATACCGCAGGAGGACAGGGACCGCAGGGACCCACGGGGGCCAGCTGACCGGAGGGGAATTAAGTGGTTTTCTGCTTCCCCGGAGCCTTTCAAGCTCCAGAAGGGTGAACTTTTGAGCAAATCGTCGTGACGTAGTCTGGTGGTTGAAGCACGGAAGTAACCACACAAAATTTAAATTATATTGAATAAAACAATATTATTACTAATTGAAATATAAATAATTATAAAGGG
>JAOQMM010000007.1:8551698-8563470 GCA_027563515.1 Erythroxylum platyclados
GGATCCTATCAGAACTCCGAAGTTAAATGTGCTTGGGCGAGAGTAGTACTAGGATGGGTGACCTCCTGGGAAGTCCTTGTGTTACACCCATCACCTATATCTTTTTTCACCACCTGATCCATATTGGAGCCTTCTGTTATGCTGGCGCGAACGATCTCATCACGGAGAGAATCACTATGGAGGCAGGATCCTAGAGATTTGTGCCAGATGCGTTGTTGGCCACGAACTGATCCGATCACGAGTGATCCCCACCCTCCCTGCGGTGTGGGTGTCACTGCATCTGTATGAGTAGGTATTTCTTGCGTTAACTACTGGTTGAGATCATACTAGCACTAATGCACCGGATCCTATTAGAAGTCTGAAGTTAAATGTCGTTGGGTGAGAGTGGTACTAGGATGGGTGACCTCCTGGGAAGTCCTCGTGTTGCACCCCTCACCCACATATATTTTCTACGCCAAAGTCGCACTGGAGACTTCTGTTCCACTGGCGCGAACGATCTCATTTCGACGGGGGCAGGCTCCTCGAGATTCATTCCAGATGCACCGTTGGTCACGAACTGATCCGATCACGCACGTTACCGACACAACCGATAGTTATCTACAGGCTTGAGCCACCGGACTACGTGAGAGCGATTTCCTCAAAAGTACACCCATCTAGAGCTCAAAAGGCTCTCCGGTTGGTTAGTTGACCGTGACCGCTTCTTTAAAAATGCTTGGGTGTTAAAGTCATGACTTGCAGTATTTTCCTGATGATAGCCAAAATAAGTACAAATAAATTCAATTGGTATGAAGGTTAACAGATAATTTAGTAAGATAACAACTTCGAAAAAGGATACATACAATGAAATTGCGGTAGCCGCCTAAAATTGATGCAAAGAAGTTTAAAAATATTAACCTGTACATGACACAAAAATGTGAAAAATCTCAAGAAAACGTGTAATTAAATTACTGAAAAAGCTCTTCTAATTGTATATTATTTCAGATAATAGCAAAACTAGTATCAACATATAATGACATTGATGCATATGAATGGCCTAGTTTGTGATGGCATAACTGAACATTATAACTTTGATGTAACGATTTGTGGCTCCATATATGATGCTGAAAGCTTTGCTCCTTTTGTCCTCTACTTTGATATTTATACTAGTAAAAGAAGCAATAACTAAAAAACAAAGTAATTTAAAAGATTTGTCCTTGATACTTGATACTAGAAAGGATAAAGTGTTCCGGAATTCCCTCAAATAATCAGCAAAAGGTTTGAGTTTTTTCTGGTTTCTCCAATAATTAGCCAGATATTGTAGAATTTCCTGATGAAAGTTGACAATCATTAACTAATGCTACAGATGTAGTATGGAAAACATAGAAAGGAACTCAAAGTACCAAGCACTTCTTTATTTCTCTAATAATCGGTTCAGTATACCACGTATATTTCTTTCCAAAGAACTAATCATCTAAGACAATAAAAAGACTAAATCTAATGATCTGAATACCCAACTGGAGGAAAACAATAAGTACTTATGAATATTTCAGATGCATCCAAGTATCACCTAAGTTGAAGGTCATGACCCTTATCCCACTTCTTGCTGCAACATTTAGTATACAATTCTGAAAAAGTAACTGGACCAGCCTTCATCTGATCTATGCCCACAACATTGGGATGCAAAAGCTTCAGTATTTCACCACGCAAAGAACTTAATTCTGGCTCCGGAATAGGGGGTATTTCTTCTGATGTGCTAATTTTGTTGTATTCCAGGTCCACAACAACCACCTATAAGGAATGAAAAAGCAAGTTAAATCAAGGCTCAACAAATTGATCTTTAAAACCTAAAAGCACAAGCATAAACCAACAGGTCAACAGGTTGACCAGTAAAAACATAAACAAGTCAGACATGACATCATCCATTCACTAGTTGAGCATAAACCATAATGGCATAGTTAATAGCTATAGAAACTGACAATCAAGGCAGAGTGGTCAAGTGCACTACATTTGGTGAGACCGAAATATATCTCCCACATTACATTTCACACTGAGATTTGTACTCCAACTGATCTTTTTCTTCTCAGATTGGTGTCACAACCATTTTACTCTTTATTATATCTAAATATAGGTTTGTTCTAGAAATGAGAATTTGTCAGCAACTTCAGGAGGACCTGATTGTTATCATCACAAGCAACATCACAACTCAATCACCATGATCAAAGTTTAGTAGTGTTGTTTCCACACATTCCAAGGTTAGCTCAAGTTGACGGCATTTTAGGGCATCTCCTGGCTAAGTCACAATAAAAGCTCCTTTAGTAGAAACACAAAAAGTAGGTGAGAAAGGTAATGAACACGTAAACCAACAAAGTAGCCATTAGTGCATTCAAAATGGCAGAAATCCTTGTCCACTGAAGTTGGAGCTTTGCATGTTATTTTACAGAATTTAAGAACTTGGCCTAGCTTTGTTGTACATGGTGGCAGGTAAAATCAGAAGCAACTCTGAAATTTTGTGACTATATCCTAATTTTGGAACTCTCTATAACCGGAAGAAAGATTGAACAAATGTTGTCAAAATTTTATGAAAATAACCATACATATAAAACATTGATCATAGAAAAAGCGAAGCATTCCAAACTGAACATTAACTTAGTGGAACATATACATAAATGTCATGAAGATTTTTAAATTCACAAACAGAACTTACACCATCCATAGCCAGATTTGAAGTATCAACACCAGAATGGAGACCCATCATATAAGGTGTAGGGGCATCAATGTAGTCTACTCCACTGTAAAATAGTAATGGAATGTAGACATGCTTCAGCAAAACAAAAATAAAATGATTAGAATATGCAATATCGAAGAAATCATCATGTCTAGAAAAAATTAAAGAGACATCAACAGTAATATCCAGATGAGACAATAAAATGCTACTGGGAAAATTGAGACAATCTTATCATGTTATTCTAACTAGGAAAAGAAACATAGGAAACCACGGTATTAGTAACTTACCTGCCACCTAAAAGGATATATTAGATGGCAAATGGCCTCAGACACAAGAGTTAAAAGAGAATACCTGCAAAATATTAAAAGATAGCAAAATTAGTAAACTACATCATTGTATAACTGAAGCCATTTAAGAACATGGGCTTCCTAACACAAGCTAATAGTTTGAGTTGCCCACTCATTAATCTTCAGAAACCAACCCTACGAAGAACCAATTTCAGTCCTCCTTTAGTTTTTGGGGAAACTCCAACTTAAAGATTAATTGTTCTGAGGATTAATTTTGCAAAGTTTTTCTAAAGCACTTTGTCAAATTTGTTTCATATAATTATAACTGTATTAGAATTCTCTCAATTGTATTTGACAGAACTTTGTACTTTCTTCAATCAAATACATTTATTTTGTTAGAGACTTAGTATTTGAATAGTTTACCATCCAATTTTAGAGTATTGGCATTAGCATGTATTTCCCTACTCTTATAAATAGATGGGCTAAAACCTAGTCAATAACAAGTGTCTGTATCCTCTACTTTTCTCTTTCACATTTACAAAATATGCATTTCCAAGGGGAAAAAAATAAAGTTTATTTAGAAGGAATGAAGAAGTAAAATAAAAGAAAATATTAGATAATCAAACAATATTTAGCAGATATGTAGAGACAAGTTGAGTACATGAAAGTGCAAAGAAAAGAATTGATGATATATGTATCAAAAGATGTTGGTGACAACTCTTTTTTTTTCTCTCCTCTTCTCCCATGAAACAGTGAAATCTAACCTCTATTTGAATAACTCTCAAGTTTCAAAGGTCAACTGAAAAAATGTACTTTAAAATAACCAAAGATCATCCTAATTATTTTCCTTTAGTTTAAAAATACTTCTTCCCAGTGCAATAGTAAATTAAACAAGCTCCAATGTCTTATGACCAAGTAAGTTAAAAACAAACTAAGAAGTTCCATTTTGTTTCCTTTTTCTTCTTGCATTTTCTTTCACTTTTGTGTTTGTGCATGTGTGTGTATCATTTGGAGAATGAAAAGGGCATGGGGAAGCTTCACTTAGATACCCAAAAGGATATATTCATAGTGTCTCCATATTAGATACGATACACAACTACTAGAATATACATATTGTCAAAAATTTGCCGCTGAGAGCCGTGTGGCAGCTCAACAAGAACTAGTTGCAGCAATAAAACCAAAATGCAAAATCCATAGCGCTGAAAGTGAAAGGCATACTTGTTGGACCGAAGCAAAATCCTCCTTTCAAGTAATACAGAAGTGAAAAGTTGGATTAAGTTGTCAACATCCAAGCACTGAACCAGTGGATGAAATGATATCTGCACATCATGACATGTTACATGCTATATATTAGTTTCTGAAGAAAAAATCACAAAATCCCAATTTTGTTGACACGAGATCTGACTTGGATCACAATGAGAGATAGGGAGTTTTACATCAGCATATGGGAATCCATCTTTTGGTGGAGCATCCACTGAAAGCAAAGCGTTCTCAACAGCAAATAAGACTCGATCCTTCCCAGGAGTAGGTATGGGCACATTGGATACCATATATGCTATGACTTCCCACAATGGCTTGCTGAAATTTTGCATAGTTGAGAAAATTAAATGCATCTAAAAGAAATAACATGGAATCAACTTTTTGATCTCAGTTGAAATAACAACATAAATATTTTCATACCAATATTTACAATGTTACAGCAACCACATGTTAATAGTCATCGGATATTTATGATAAAGACCTTGGTCCACAAATGCCTCCAGTCAACCTAATGCTAGAAAAATCATGAACATATGATCTTTACCTACTTCCATCAGTTGAAAAACATAGAGCATATAACTCTTCTAGTGCCGCTCGAAGAACTTCGAAACTAGGCGAGCGTGAAACAAGACAAATGCATTTGTCAGCAAATGAATTTGCTGGTATACGATAGGCCTCAGCAATATCCTCACTAACTGGATCTCGAAAAGCAATGCAACTAACATAAATTTTTGATCCATCACCCTCTGAAAAAATATACAAAAGGACAAAGAGCTGTTTCAACAATCATTTCATTAGAGAGATAAAATTCTCACGGAATAAGATGAAAATTAAGAAATCATGTGCTGAACATGACTTGTGGTCAAAGGCATATAGCTAATGCTGTCTTCAGATTCTTAAAAGCAATATGCATTCAGATTGAAATCAAATACTGAACATTTCATTTTATACTCCCCATTGTATTTTATTTTAGCCTTGGAAGAAGTTGTCTATCCTAGACATGCGCAACACCATGCCCACATCAATGAGGCAATAAGTTGCAAAAAAAGTGAACAAATTAGATGAATTGAGTTTTTGTTAGCATTAATGAAAAAGGATAAACAACATTGGTTGCCAGCTTAATATAAGTAATTACAACTAAAATTGTTCTAGAATGTAACACTTCGTAATAAAAAGAAAAGAATTAGGTGTAGGAAATTAGTTGATAGATAGTAATGGTTATACTATCATTTATAGAGCTTATTCCTAATCTTTATAGTCTATTTTGGTTTTCCAACACCTCGTCGTCCATGGTTTTGTACCTTTGGGTATCCCTACCCATTTTTCTCTTCTATGTAGTGACCAAATTAATTACACATGAGACCGGCATAGACTATTTCCAAAATTATTGCAGACTAACCAAACTCATTTTTCTTACTTAATTGTAGCAAGTATTTTTACAATCATGATTATGATCCTCTCTATCACATAGGTTATTATTATCAATGGCCAATGGCTCAATTATTTTTGTGAAGCTAGCACTCCTTGAAAAAGTTAATAGTGACTAAGCCTAGAAAAAATGTCCAGAACCCAATTAAAGATCATATAGGACGAACCTTTCCTTATAAGAGACATATCAAACAAAACCCATGCAAAGCATATTAGGAAGCTTTGCAAAGGACAGGCTATTTAGTTGTCCACATATTAACTACAAACTTAGAAGTATGTTCTCATAACAGATGACACTAAAATGAGCTAAACCTCAGTTGGGCACTGATTTTGGTCTCAATGATCCCAAAATTGGAGGTCATTGCGCTCATTTTTCTATTCCATTCCTACAAAAAGTGAGGCCTTAACACCTTCCATGTTTAGATAAAGTTCATTATTGATTGCACTCAAAAAATATTAAAAAGGAAAAACATGAAATCAAACAAACTGCAAATTAATCAAAATCAATCGAACTTAATCCTAGTTTGAAATCACCTACATACAATCCCAATCTTTATTGCTCAAGAAGCCACAAAGCCGTCAGAACAAGCTAAACACGGAGATTCGAGGCACATAACAGAAGTACTTTTGCAAAATCTTTTACCAGTTAAAACAATAGGATAGCTCCGAGGGAACGTTGAGGAATCAAGAGAATCGTACCCCGACGAGTACAGCTCAACGCCAGCTGGAAGCACACACTGTGACATTGCGAAGTGATACAATGAAATCAGATCCACAAACAAACAACCACAATCCAATGCAACACCAAGTGAAGACAATCCAATGCAACACCAAGTGAAGACAATGGAACAATGAGAGTGTGAAGACATACAGTTGGAAGCTGCGGAGGAGGTGGAGGGTAGAGTGAGTGATTGTCGGGAGGGTATTGGTCAAGAAGAGAAGGCAAGTACATCAGTCCCATTCCATGAAACCCTTTGTTACCGTCAACGGTTCGGATCTCGGGTCCCAGACCGCACACCACGAAGTATTCGAAGATCCGAGCCATCTTCGACTTGGGAGTTTTTCACTTGGATCCCCTCTAGTATTTTGTAGTCGAAAGGCAAGGATGTAATTGAAGGATGCGTTTCAATTGCTCGAAAGGTGTTCGGTCAAATGCCGTCGAATTTGATTATGCATTTTCATTCGAGTAGAGAAAGAAATGAGAAGAACAGTAAAAGTTGGAATGTGATCAAGTGGTTTAGATTTGGTTTAACTCGGCTTTTCACTGGGAAGAAAGAAACCTAGAATTTACTTTTTGAATTAATTAGAAAATAAATACATTACTTCTACTATCACTAATTCATCAGAGTTGCTTAAAGCCCTTGATGCTCTCACCATTTCTAAAAGTAGCTCTTCAGCTTATCCTTTAATTTAGTCTATTTTTGTTCTCATGAGTTTGCAATGCTATCCTGACATCTGCTTGTATCTATATTGTATATCAGCTCTACTCAAACATATGGGATGATTTGAGCTGACATATAGTTTACTTTGTGAAGATGGCATAGGCCCTAAATAGTCTTCCATATTTGAGCTGACAAGCTAAAATTAAAAAAATGCACATGCACATGAGTTTCTTTGCATAAATGGCATATTCCCAACAAATTAAAATAACCCAACATGTCTATTGTTGCCATTCTTTGCTTGATAACTAGCCACAATAAGAAGGATACTCTAGGTATTAGAATTTTATTCCAAACACCCTTTATACCAGTTCTTAATTTCTTCTCTTCCTCTTAACATTTCACTATAAGATTTATTTGTGTATTGTCCATATTGATTCCTAAGCCATCGGTAGTTGTCTCTCTTTTATAATTTAGGACTATAATCTGGTATACCATGTGCCAATTCTATGGGGAAGTTACTTCATTGATTGGAATTAATCCAAGCATTAACTTTAGCATTTGCAGGGAACTTCTTATGCATATAAGGCGATTGTTTTACTCTAATTATCAAAGTATAAGGAGGCCTTTTCACCATATCCTATCATGCACCTGATAGTTCTTGCAAAACTTTTTCTAATCTTCAAAGGCTAAGACAAACACCATGAGAATGAAGGCCTTGCTCCTATGTCTCATAAGTTTTTATCCCTTAAAAAATAATTACGTATTTATCTCACCTATAAAGAGTTTTTGTTCTCCATTAGTCTCCTAAGTCTTTTTCCTATAAGCACCTCATTGTTTAAACTGATAAGTGTCATTCCCAAGCCTCCTTCTTCCATTGGTCTGCTTACCTCACTCCACCTTACCTTTGCTTTAACTATTCCATTGCCTCTGCCACCCCACAGGAAGCCTCTCATTAACTTCTACAATGACTTAATCAAGCTCTTAGGAAAATAAATTTGTGAGGACAATATATATGAAGTGAATAGCACTAATCTTATTATTTATACTCTTCCTACATATGACAAGTCCTTGTTGCACCAGTCCCCCAATATTTTCCAAACTTTCTCTATCATTAGTAAGCATTCTTTAAATTGAAGTTTTTTGGCTGATAAAGGAAGACCATGATATAGGGGGGAGGGGCGGTTTGACTTGTAATCCAAATATGTTTGAGAACCAATCAGCTAAGTGAAGAGCACAATTCAAAATATTTAGATGATTTTGTTGTATTTTATAACTAAATATGACAACTCTTTAAAGGAATGAAGGGAGGCCATTAAAATACTCATTGATCTCTCATGTGCTGGAGTGGATGATTATGGTCCAAGTCTGGATAGTGGAGGTGGTATCTCGAGTTCGAGATGACCTGCCATCCTGCATAATACATCCTTCATCCATCAATCATGTGCCTTCAGTTGCAACACATGCACTATGAGCTCCCACTGATTTCTTGTAGGGAGGTTTGCATGCCTAGAATCATCCTCATGTACAACAATTTGGCAATCTTTAGCTGATCCTAATGTGGTGGTGGTGTTAGACTCCTAGGCATGTTCAGACTCTTAAGCGTGTTTGTGCTATCAGCAAAGTCATCTCGCTGCTTTGCCCCTCAGATGTAGTAGTAGTGAGTTATATCTCAATAGATGCTCTGGTATAACTGGATCGATCCCCATCTACTCCCATAATTGCTTGCTCATCTGGAAGCCTGATCAGTTAATAGATGTCATATATAAGTCCCCGAGTCTAATGTACCATGTGTATATTCTTTACAACATCCAAGTTAAGGGCGACTACAGTGTTGAGCAACCTCATCTATGGTAGCCTCGTAAAGACTCTCATCCTCTTCTCTAATTATGTCACATAAGACCCAATGCATATTGTCCCTACCTTCTTCTCCTTGCTTTGATGCTAAAAATATTAGGCTAAAACATGCCTCAGGTATATCGGCATCCTCTCACTCATACTCTACAATTAAAACATATTCAAGTTCCTGACTATGCTGAAGCCATCATCCTACATACTTAGTGTATGACTCAACATATCATGAATATACCTAAGTGTGGGATGTCATATGGTAGACGCCTTAGATTTGCTCGGAATATAATTTGACTTATCATTGATATTTCTGCAAAAGTGATGGGCATCCATTTGATACAAAAAATCTATCTGGAGGGTTATGTAATCCACAAAGTCCTAATTATAGAGTCACATTATCACGGAGAAGTCCATATAGCTCATCCTCATCATATCTCTAAGCATCCTAGATTGGATCATACTTGGCCAGTCCTAATGGTAGGGACCCTTTTCCACAATAAACGTCGAACACATATAAAGTGTAAGCTCTTGATATATGGATTCCATGATCTTGAAGAATCGGGACAATGTTTTAACATTGACAAGCTCCCAAACCTGCTAGGCCAGCCTGATCTACTTTAACACCTCCCAATCTATACATCTATCAGTCCCAAATCTCTTGTCCTAAAGCCTCTGTAATTACACCTTGTAGGTCCCAATATTAAAATGTAGCATTTCGTGTCGCTTTGGCAGATGTGCAATAGTCTCTCACACTAATGGTACGCAAAATCCACTCGGTTCTCTAGATAACCCTTAAACTCTTTATCTTTTCCTTGGTACCTCCTTTGCCTTTCATTATTGTACTACTTATGTTTTTCTTTTCATTATACCTAAAACGCCATAAAATTTAAGGATATAACGAATATCAACATGAAAAAGCAATTTTACCCTACACTTAATTCATACACTCACTATATTATGTACTTGCAAAAAAGTGCACAATAAAAAATCAAATTAAACTAAAAACAATGAAATTAAAAAAATAATTAGGAAATTAAACTAATGAAAAAATTAATAACACAATCAAAATGTTATTAATAAACAAAATTAATCTAATTATGCAATTATTAAATGCACTTCCTATAAATTTTCTCAAAAAATTCCTATAATTTAAAATTAAATTAAACAATTATCTTTATACTACATACATAACTAAAATCTAAATCATACATAATACAAAATTGGTATGAAATTAAACTAATAAACAATAACTAATTACTAGAAAAACAACAAGTTATGTTTAATCTAACAACACCGATAATAATTTATAGCCTACTGAGAAAAATTAATATTCCCAATTCAAATTCCATCCAATCCACAACATAATTCATCAAATTAATATAATAATTCATAAGGAAAAAAGTAAAATTCAACTTGAAATTAAAAGACAAGAAGAAAGTTAGGTACATAAACCTTAAATTGAAGCAATTGCAAAAACCTAATGATTTGGGAAAGAATATGTATTAACATGAGCATTGTTAACATGAGGATCAATCATTTAGCCTTTGAATTAGAGTCTTCTATTAATGCACCACTCTACATCAATAATGCTAAATGATTATGATGCAAAGAAAAATTATTTTACTACTAAAAAAGAACTTATAGTTATATTCTTTTCTTTAGAAAAGTTTCATTCTTATTTATTGAGTACCAAGGTAACTGTTTATTTTGATCAAGTAGTCTTAAGTATTTGATGACAAAAAAAAAACAAATGAAACTAAGACTAATGAGGTGGATACTCTTGATGAGTGAATTTAATTTAGAGATCAAAGATAAAAGTGGGGCAAAAAATAGGGTAGTGGATTATTTAAGCCATCTAGTTCATTTAGAGAGTGAAAATAATTTGTGAAAATAATTTTTTATGAACAATTGTTTTCTGCAAGTCTAAAAATTCTATAGTATATAATTATTTAACTACTAATTGCTTACCTATTAGTTTTTCTAAATTAAAAGAGACAAGCCCAAAATTGATGTAAAATATTACATATGGGATGATCCATATCTTTATAAGCATTGTGTCAATTAGGTAATAAGAAGGTGTGTAAACAAAATTGAAATGAACTGAAATTTCATCCTATATGCCTAATTAGGCTAAGGAAGATATGACAATCTGGTTTAAAGGAGTCTCTAAGAGGTTTACAATTTCCTCATGTACAAGTCTGTTCACTCCCATCAACCAGGAGGAGAAATGTCACAAAATGATCTGATTCATCAATAAAGTCTCCAAACACTCATTCATAGTGTGGTTAGCCACCAAAAATAGGCTCTCTATGCTTCATAGAATGACTTAGATAGATATAAACTATTGTATACTCTATGGACCACACAATGAGACAAGAGATCACATATTATTTACATGTGATTACACATTTGGCATGTGGAAAAGTATAATACAAAGGCTCAACTTGCAATTTAATTGTACATCAATAGAAGACACTATAGATTAGATTCTAAATCTAAAATTCAACAATGCTATTGATCATGAAATAGTCAAGATAAGTACAGTTTATACCCTTGCAGCAAATCAATCGGATGCAAATTAATGTATGACATTATTTTATTAATGAAAAGGCTTTCTTTATCTTTGTGTATTAATTTAATTACATTTTTATGTTTTAATACTAAAGATAAAATCCCTGGAATAATTACTCTGTAATTGAAATTATGATAAGATCATAATTGTGAGATTCAATTTACATTTACGTATTGTTCCTAAATGTTCCTAGTTGTAGTTTCATCAAGACGATATATTGTTGAAACGATAAAATTAGCACACATTATGTTTCTTTCTTATGAAGAAAGTAATTGATCTCATAAATTAAAG